>DWPQ01000223.1:0-19452 GCA_018251795.1 Perichares adela
TTAATAATTTCGTGCTGGGGTACGGTAGACTCGATCGCAACCTTATCTAAATAATAAAACATAAAAAAATAAAATTTTCGAGTCGACAACTTATATCCGCATAATTCGTTTAAATGGATTAATTTGTTAAATTCTAATGGTGCTTACAGAAAAATCGCAGTCGCCATATTGACAAATATAGCGAAACGTCACTGAAACTGGATGACATCTTGAGTAGTGAATAACATAAGCCATGTCGTCTGTGCTATGTATTTTTGTTGCCACTGTTTTCTACTTTGTCTGGATTACACGAATGATGCCGAAAATGCCATAGTTTACCCGAGCGAAGCCGGGCTTTCTTCTCGTAATATATAATGCTTGCATGATTGCAATCCACTTGACTACGGAAGGCCTTTGTTGTCTTTTACTTATTATGGATGGATAACTTGATAAAATAGTACATTACGATACGAGCGATCTAAGTGGTCTATCATTGCACAGAGTGTAGTTAATGCTAAACGTAGTGCAATGATAGACCACGTAGGTCACAAGTATCGTATCGTATATATATTATTTTATAGCACTGTGTGATATAAACACGCGAACGGACGCGACCGTGCGTAAAGTGCGGGTTTATGACACACTGTGCTATAAAGATTATTAATCACATATTTAATTTCAGAACGGCTCAGTCCTGGAACGAGGAAAATAGAACTGTTTGGACGTCCACACAATGTACAACCAAATTGGTGATTACATATAAATTATATTGGATTATTTACTTGGGTATTTCCATTTAGAATCAACTTTGATATGTTTCGATATATTGTCTATAGTCTTCATTAGTCTATAGTCAGTATCTTCTTGGACTGGGACAACGAAAGTAACGCAGGCCTCATGTAAGATACGCAAAAATTAACCGTAAACCCAGCGGCCTCTTATGAGGTCCCATACTAGCTCGTCGGTTTTCGCTCTTATAATCAATAGTTTATGCATTATATTGCATTGTATTGTATTTTGATATCGTATTGTACTGCGCGTTTATGCCTACATACGCGCGAGTGGCCGTGGACTTCGAACTATTAATTGATCAGGTCCTGAAACTTTAAAATTAATTTTAAAATTAAATATAAATGTTTTGAAGACATGGAACACTTTCTTCTGGAGTTATAATAGCGCATCTTTGTTACGTTGTTTAGACATAATTATGTGATTGCAATTTTCTTTCATGACAACTAGTTTCATTTTGTGTTCACAGGATAACGCTGGGCAATCAGGTGGACGGTGTGAGACTGGTCGATCCAGACCTCATAGCGGCTTTCAAGAAACGTTATCCAGACGGGAACTGCATGGCGCCGCCAGACCCAGGACTTGCATAACGACGACAGAACAGCTGCATCTGTAGATGAGCTGCAGTTATACATGGGCGGACAGACTGCCTCACGTGGCTAATACTGCAGAAGAATATAGGCAGACTGTAAGAAGACATTGCAGGTCAGTGAATAGCCTCCGCTGATTGGCATTCACAAGTGCAGGGACTGCCAGCGATCTGCTGCGAACTGACAGCTCGGACTGAATCAGCAGACTGACAGCAGATTGGACTGCCTCAGTTAACTAATAACATTTGCAGAAGAACTGCGGATAGACTAATAGCAACGCAGATTAGCTAGTGGACTGCTTAATAGCATCTACAGATGACCATTATAACTAGACTGCCGCAGAAAGATAGTGTCTGCAAAAGACCTTCGTATTATGTAGGACTGCCTCAAGCATTTGATAAATGCAGAAGAAGATGTGCAGATAACTCTATCCTAGATCAGGTGGTGATACTGGCGTGCTTAATTAATAGCATCTGCAGGCCAATATGTTCAGACAAACTGATCCAGCAGTTTGATAGTGTCTTCAAAGGAAAAAAAACAATAACAACTACAACAGAAGAACTAGATATGTAGGATGGCCTCAAACGGCTTATAGCATCTGCAGAAGTGCAAAGGGAATGAATCAGCGGCCTGATATAGTAGATCGGTTAATACAAATGGCGTGTTTGATAGCATATGCAAAAGACTGTATGATTGAACCACCATAGTAAGATAGTATGTGCAGGAGAATTTCATATGTAGGACTGCCTCAATAGTATGATAGCATCTGTATAAGAAAAATATATAGACTGCTTTAGCAGATTAATAGTTATGCAGAAGAATAACATGCAAATATTAGCCTCAGGTGAAGTGAAATTAAATTGTTTTAATTCGAAGTAGGTTTTACAAACACTTTTCGATGATCAATTTACGCCATCGCTTCTGCGAATCCCTACCACGAGTAGGCCTGAGAAGAAGCAGCAAGAAACTGCCAGGGAATATATTTTCCTACTCAGTTACAGAGAACTTTTACAGCTATATTTTATTATCATTCACACTATCCTTTCCATTTTTTCTATAACAAACTCATGCCCCGGCATTCTTTACTGAATAGTAAACGACAAGTTTGTTAACCTTTGGATATATAGCATCTGCAGAATGTGATAGTTTACATGGATTGCTTCAGAAAGAGAAACCCAGTTACCTGTGTTGACAAACTGTAGAACCAAGGGTCATCTTGAGTTTATATGGTCAAGGAAAATATTGTGTGAAAACCTGGATACCTTATCCTCCATTTCTCAAAGGTGTATGAAGTCTGACAATCCATATTTGGCGAGCCTGGTTAACTACGGCCTTAATCTTGTGAGAGGAGACCCGAGCCTAGCTGTGGGACAATTATAGGTTGACTACTCAATTTAATTAATTATGTTGGCACTAAATGGGTTTCCTGAAGCTTTTTAATATATAACTATATAAGAGATAGTCACCAACTCTTTTACGGTCCACGAGAGCTTAGAGTTTAGCTAAGGTTCTCCCACCAGGTCAGATAAGCCTGGGTAGTGTGCTTGAGTTGTTCTATGACCAAGAGCACAAGAGCCATGTAGAAAATTATTAGGAAAGATTCTCCATAATGTTCACGAAAGTATATTAAATTTGGCTGGCTGGACTATGTATGGCATTAAACTCTTCTACTGTGGAGACAAACCCAGCAGTAAGACGGGTTGATGAAATGTATTGAATGTGGATAACTTATCCATTACACTTTGAAACTACAAACAGGTATAAATAAAATACAAGCATGTAGAATATCAAAATAATAAACTGTTAATTACATTTGAAAGTATATGGTCCATTTGCTTTAATCCTGGTAATCTCAGAAATGGACGAACAGATTTCGGCCGAACTTTCACTGGCTGATAAATGATGTTATAAAGACTAAACGCTAATTCTGTATTAGTGAGTTTGTTTTATTTGTAAGGAAGCATAAAAATTATGTTTAAAGAAGTGAACTAAATCCATGAACCAGCTAAATCAATGAGCACTGCCGTCGAATGGTATACCATTGGTAATTCTTCTCATGACAATGTTTTCGGTACTTTTCCGTTAGCAGGGCGCGAGCGATAAATGTCAAAATATAGAATATGGCCAAACTCACAACCAAAAACTAACCTAACCTAACCTATTTCGCGGACTCTTTTATTATTGGCCTCGCTTGGCGCTTATGCCCGGCTAACGGAAAAGTATTATTTTCTGCTTACAAAGCAATATAAGTGCAATCGAAGATGTAAATATATATTTACTATTTCACTTCTTTTGTTCCTAAAGATCTATTTTAGATAGTCGTATTAAAATGTAACGTTTTGGATACGATATCCGTATGTTGTTGGCTTGTGTATATAGTTTTAAAAATAGTTAATATTTCGAATTAAAACCGTTAAGAATTGTAAATAAAAGTGTTTTAAAAAAAACATATTTTTATTTTAATCATCAATCGCCACCATAAACTCAACTTCACATTTGATTTGACAAGTACTAAATATACAAGGTAAGTACCAAAGATACAAGGCAAGTACCAGAGATACAAAGCAAGTACCAAAATAAATAAAATTATATTCCAATGTGATAAAATATCAATAGAACGAAGGTTTCATATTTCGTCCGCCTTTTGGAGAGCAGGGTCGAGCCGCACGGATAAAGTTCTTCGGAGGAGTGACTTTCTCTTGTGAAGGGCTAATAAAGGAATAAATATTCAGTCAATAGTGTTTATCATAAAACTTACAATGTCTGCAAGTTTTCGCTTGCGTCGATGTTCCAGATTTATTAATGTGGAAATCTTCAACAGAAAAACTCTGGACCACTACGATATCACATGAAATGGTAATTGTTTATGCGGGGAGTTTTGACCGATTATGATTTAAAGGTATACCTACTACATGCGTCTTCTTACCTGAAGTCGTTGTTAAATCGAGATGATTTATTACCAGAACCGCTAGACTTAGACTGACCACTTCTAATGCTTGATTTATCTCTCGATGTGGTTGAAACAACGCTGAAAACCAAAAGTTTACTTATTTTTTATATTAACAGCCGACTAACGGGCAGACAGACCATATGATGGAAAGCAGTAGCATCTAAATGTACTCTTTGGCAGTAGCCGCCAAAAACGCTCGTGACAAAACATCACAGACGCATAATCGACAAAGGACTAATTAACAGAGTCGCTTATTATTATCTGTCCCCAGCATTCTGATATTACCGCTAGGACTCACAGCAAAATGTCCATCAGAAACAAAAAACCTTTATTCTTAGCTATCCAACACCGCAACCAAAACACTTCAAATTATTTCACAGTTGATTCTATAAACAGGGAGGTAAGTCGGACAGGTAAATAGCTCTACCGCTATGAATATCTGTCTGCGTGAAGCTGTACCTGAAGACTGCTAGGGCCAAGCAATATTCTATCAGAACCACATTATGGAGAACTTTCATTTGTGTATATTTATTTCCTCACGATGTTTTCCTTGACTGAAGCAAGTGATAATTAATTTGTAATACACACAACTTTTCGAAAATTACTGGTGCCGGATTCGAACCCGTGACGTCGCGTTCGAGAGACCAATGTTCAAACTAATATGCTAGCACATTTTTTTTTTCAAGCGCAGTTTCAATTCAGTATGATACGTACCAGTTTTTGTCGTGGCACATTGAAGTGACTTTGTCATCATGCAAAGAATCGCGAAGTCTTCTCTGAAACTATACCACAATACATGTAATTATTATATTTGTAATAACTGCTTTTGTCGTTTAAATCAAACGTTACATTTACAAATCGAACTCGTACTATAAAACTGTTTACCTACAACAGACGGTTCATATTTATGTCACCCTTTTCCTAACAAAATTTCGTTTCAACACTTCGCTTACGAATTGTGTTCAAAGGAGGATTAGAAATTACCTTAATACTGTTGAGCATGTCCCCTTGCGTGGCGGTTGGACGCTCATCGGAGCGTACAGAGGGGGCGCGGCGTGGCGAAGGGGCCTCCCGCCGTGCACCCAGAGACGCCGCTCCAATCGACCCGTTACAAGTATTCGATACTGACCATGTCAATACAAATGTTTGGATAATTTTAGCAACTCATTTAAATTGAATGACATAACATATTAAAAAGATGTATTTCTTCTAATATTAGTATATTTTCATAAAGATCCTCGGAATAGACCGAAACCAGCCGACATTAGCGGTAATCTAGGACGAGTTTAAGTCGTTCGGTCGTCATTTTCAGACACGGAAAGTTCTTTTAGAATTACACATTTAAATAATTAAATAAAATTGGGAGTGCCTGTTTGTAATATATTATAATAACCGCTTGTTATTAAATGCATATGTATGTATAGACGGTACATATACCAAATTATATACATATTTTTAAATTTTGTCTGTTTGTTTGTTCCAGCTAATCTATGAAACTACTGGAGCGATTTAGACGGGACTTTCAGTGGTAGATCGCTGATTTAATAAGGAGTAACATAGGCTACTTTTTATCTTAGAAACCCCGCTATATTCGGACTTACGTGGGAAAAACTTTACGACTCACTGATCTAGTAGTAAATAAATAAAACAATAAGTTTTATTGCCTATTCTATATTTATAGCACTTGTTTTCAACAAATAACATAATTATATATTCTATTTTAAAACTCAAATGTTTTTCGTTCCAAGAACAAGTTTGCTAAAACAAAACCTTGCAAGTGGAGTTAATGTTCTGAATAAGTTTATCACAGAAACATTCATAGAATAAAGGTTCGTTTATTTATACTTTCTGACATAAAACAATTTCAATGAGTGACAATGATGTTAACATTTAACACATATAACACAATCAACCCTTGGCATTAAGATGAAGTAGGTTCTGTTAAAAATAAATTATTATGGCAATGTTTAACATAAATCATATCTCAGTATCTCCCTTTGACTCCACTGGTAACTTAAGATAGAGGACTATTTTAGCAGTAACCTTTTAATAGTCAAGTTAGGCTTTGTCAAGTTAAGTGTCTCATATCCAAGAATGTCCTGTCCATTTTAACTGTGAAGTGAGTAAATACCAGATTTAAACAAAGTTACTGGTGTTAATAATAATTTTAACAAACTTTAATTTAAATTGCTGATAATATCAAAACAATGCACTGACCCAATAAATATATTTAATAATATTTCAACTTAACATTATACCTAGTAATTTATTATATTTAACTCAGAGAATTTAAGTATTCAAGCGTTTCAATCTATTAGTCGAAAATAATTGAAAATAAACTATTATGCAACTACCTTATATTGAACCTTTATTCTTTGAAATAACATCTAATTTCAATAACTGCAAACTAAATTAACTAACAACATTGTCTAGTAGTAACTAAGTCTAAGCTGCTCCTTTAACTTGCTTATTTGCATTGTTATCTACATTTGAATCTAATCTACGTTTATTATCCTCAATTTCCCTGAGCCTAGCTTCTTCCAGCTGCTGTCTTAGTTTTGCAGGTCCGGCAAACACAGCTGCCGATGTCTTAGTTTCAGGAACATATACCTCATATGTTTTGAAATATTGTAAAATATCCTCAACATCTTCTTCCTTGAGTTTGTATTCTAATGCTATTTTACTAGCTGTAACTTCGGTTGGATTGGACTGGTGAAGTGTTAAGAACTCAACAACCTGTTTAAGAGTGGTCCGTCCATAAGTTACTCTGTCAGGGACCTTCAGCCCATATTCGAAGTCTTCCACTAGCTTTCTGTCCTGCGGCAAAGGTCGGTCCGGGTTTTGATTTTTCCTTTCTGCGGTCACATCATCCTCTGGAGTTCCGAGGGACGTTACATAAACTTCCTTCAGTCTGTTGTCCAGCTCCGGGTCTTTCGTCTGCATTTTAGTATCCAGATCAGGATCAGCTTCCAATGCCCGCTTCATATCCTCGACATTCGCCGGGTACATAGGCGCTGGTGTCGGTTTTTCCTTGGATATCACGCGATGAGCTCGATTCTCAATATTGTAAGATTTTATTGGCCTTAACGCCCTCGAAACTAATGCACCCATCTCAGGTGGCGTTAGGAATCTATCAGTGATTATTAACTATATCATCGTATTTTCTAGAACCGAAACTTATTATTTCAACATAATATTTGAAAAATCAAAATATAGTGTAAAGTTATCTGTCATTTTACCTTGCATAACTGACAGTTGACAACTCAAGTTTCGTTTTTAATTTCAAACAAAGTAGAATTGCCATTATTTATTTTCATAGTTTGCTGACCCTTTGTTAAAGTAGTTGTCCATATAAATTGAGGATCGGCTTAAAAAACCATATTCAAATTATGGATATGATTTGAGTAACTTAACATATTTAGTGTCAGTTACGTGCTACGTCTAGTTGCTATTTTTGTACAAAGCCATTTTAACCACGACTGTTTTTTTCTCTGTTGGACATTATGCTGTTGGAACAGCGGCCATTTCAACTTTACGCGGACAAAAAGGCGAACTTAGAATATTCAACAGATAAGGACTTAAGCTAGCGAACCCGAAAAATAAGGGCTGCAAGCGTCGTAAGGGCACCCCCTGTGGGGTTTTAAAAGTCCAATGCTCTACCGACTGAGCTATCCGGCCTAAAAACGACTGTTAACCAACTAAATATCCTTTACATTATAAAAACAACAAGTTACCTTTTAATCGAGACAACGCCTCCCTTAAATTCGTTGTAGACTCTTTTAGATGAAATTTGTCAGCTGCAATGGTATTTGTTGCACGTGACTTTTCAGTAGCCATTTTTGAAGCAGGCGGACTTGGACTTCTTCCGAGACGTTGGCGTTGTTTTAGTTGTTCAGTATTTATTTTGGACACTATAAAATAAATTATAAGGATGACTTTGATGAGTGCATGAATTAATACAGTATATATTTGATATTTGTCAGCGTGAAGCTAAAACGGCCGCTGGGCCAGCAGCAAAATGTACACCAGAAATAAACAAAAGATACTCTATAAACTAAATTTTTTCATTAATATAAAATGCTTATGAAATCGATTAAAACGTAAAAATATAAAAACCTGTGCTGTAGTACGATGGCGTAAATCTTGACGTATTGTCTATAGGAGATCTTTCATTTAAAAAATTGCTAATCCTTGACGAATACCGGGGAGTCACAGTGATTGAAGAATTCAAATGTCTAGCAAATTCTTTATTTTCCATGCTGCTCTTCATCAAAAAATGCTACAATAAAAATACTTAGTTTAATTACGAGTCACCAATGTTTTACTAGAACGATCCGTGAATAGACCAATAACAAGACATTATAATTTTTAAAACTTGATTCAATACTTTTGCATCAGTAACAGTTTTGATGACAGGCCCTTGTGTTGTCAGAAAGGTTGGTATACGATAATTGTTGGTAAGATTTTTGGCACTGGAGTCCTGAAATAATAACAAACATAGGTTAATTAAAATTCTTTGGTGTTAAATTATTCTCAAAATCTATAATATTTACCAGTTTAGTCTTACTATTCGTTCGCTGTTCTTGTGATTTAGCAGAATGCCCTCGTACAGGTGATCGTGGTATTCGGGGTTCCCCCGCACCACTACGACGTGATACAGTACTATTTGTTTCCCTATTTGTGTAAAAAAATAACAAAAGTAATTAATGTAGCGTAAAGTAAAAGTAACCTAACTTAAATCCAGTATTAGGTACTTTTCTAACATACCCCTTTTTTTGTTGGATTTTGTTAATATAAGTCTTTACAGGCGAAGATGTTACAAACCACTCAAACTCGTCCTTCTTCTGCGGAGATTTAGGAGCTGAAAAATAATATTCAGTGAGTTTTTTAATAACTCGTAATTAAATCACAAGACAAAAATCGACAGTAGGCCGACAGCCCTCTAGATATAAGCAAAAATGATTATAGCAATGAAATTGAGCGAAGAAAACTGCGACTAAAATGTTTTAATGAACATATAAAGCAGAGTTTTGGCTGTTTTATGCGAAATATTTCAAGGAATATAATTTCATCTTATATCGGATGAGCAGTCCGCTATAACATTTATTATGGTGGAATGGTCCTACTAACCCTGTTGATTAAGGAACAACACTTATTCTCGTAACATAAATGGGGCATGACTTTTGCGCAACGCACCGCCAACGGCCAAAAGCAGTCTTTGGAAATCTCAATACATGGTACACAGCAACACAACTGTTTCCACAACGTCAGCTTATCACTAGGAATATCCTCAATCTCGTCTTCAATCGGTGTAGTTTTTAATATACAGCCCTTCATTCGAGTCATTGGTACGGTCGGTTTTAGCGTCAAATCGCACGACGTCAGAAATACCTCGTCATCCAGGTCTGATTTCGCTATACAATAAAAAATAACGTTTAATCTGACGAAGAAAATGCGAAAAATAAAATTGGCGGTGCGTTACGCATTTAAGAAAAAAAAAGCATAATTTAAATGTAATTTCTACCTCTTATCGATTCTTCTCTACTTCTCGAGACGTTGGGTCTAATCGGAGGAGATATATCTGAACGGGTTTGCCTTTGAAACGGAGGTGGAGGCGACGGCGATTTATTAACCGTCATGGGTTTTTGTTTTTGTGTTTTCTCAGCTATTGAATACACTCCATACTGATGTTTTGGTAACTTGTCTATGTCACGGTACATGTTTTTCCTGAAATTAACTTTACCAATATTAGCCCAAATGTCATAGTTGGGAAAAAATAATAATATAAAATCTAATTTAATTGATTACCTATAAAGATTTCCCTGTTTTATGAGCCATGCTTCTAGATGTTCTAACCAACCCTGAAAATTAGAACGTTTAACAGATAGGCCCAAATATCCTTAGATTGGGAAGGTTACAACTATAGATTTAATATATTTTGATATACAGTAACTTATACTGCATTCAATATTTAATGATTTTTTATGCGGATTTTGTAAATAAACATCACAATAAATTACCTGTTGTTGTCCTATAACAGAACCTGGTCGACAA
Organism: Perichares adela; assembly: GCA_018251795.1. NCBI lineage: Eukaryota > Metazoa > Arthropoda > Insecta > Lepidoptera > Hesperiidae > Perichares > Perichares adela. The sequence goes on from DWPQ01000223.1 coordinate 10,363, forward strand.
ATTCTCATCCAGCCTATAGCCTCTCGAGCTGTCATGCGATAATACTTCATTAGATAACAACCAATCAGTGAGCCGGTGCGACCAAGGCCTGCCTGAACAATGACTCCATGAACAAGTGACTACGACAAGCAATATTGTAATGGAGCAATATGAGGAAAAATGAACACTCAAAGACTTTGTATTATGTTTATAGGCGATAAACGAGTAGAAGGGCCACCTGGTGGTAAGTGGTCACCATAGCGTATGAACGTCCACCAAAGACAATACTAACGCGGTGTGCGCCAAGTAAGATCGGCTTATTACTGGCTCTCCGACACTGCAACCGAAACACGTCGAGATATTTCAAGGTTGATTCTAAGATTATGGTTATGTAATCCTTATTTTGGGAATAGGCAGCCAAAACAGGCAACCTATATTTATTTGTAACTTCAGAAGCATAAACGCATCTGTCGTAAGGAGAGCTGTGCACACGCTTCTTAGTTGGCTTTTCAACAATACTACCGAAACGTATCATAAAGCCATTTCATCGTAAGATTGTTTATTCGTTAATATTCTTTATTGCTCACACAAATTGCAGGCTAACAGCAAATAGAGAGATATAAAGATTAATTTATCTAAGAGACTAGTAGAATAATTCTTGTAGTATCAATTTCAAAGACAACCAAATGTTTAATTAGACATGGTATTTCACCATAATTTAATTTACGACACAGTTGATTTATTACTAGCTAAATCTATCTAAATTTAAAATCAAAATAAACTCATAACCTTGCAATGGACTGCGATAGCACCGTCGGCCTTTTCGCTTATTTGCAGAAACTTCATTAAAATGTGCCGCGGTGGACATGAACCATCCGGGAAAAATAAGTCATAATGGACTATGCCTACGTTACTGAAACTAATACAATTAAACTATATTTTCATAACAACCCATCATTGTCCTCTCTTTTTACACTGAGAGGGTTTAAAGCCAGTCTCCACCAGGCTGGACAAGTGTAGGGAGGCAGATTTCAATCACCCTTGAGAACATTACAGAAAACACCCAAGATCTTTACTATGTTTCCTTCACCGAAGCATGTGATAATTTTTTAATACGCAATAACTTAAGATAATTATTGATATGTGCCGGATTCGATCGCACCTCCCATTCGGGAGTTCTGAATTCAAACAACTAGGCTAACCAGCTAAAGCATTAATTATATAGTTATGGGGCATTGTCATTTTTAGAATTGTTAAGAGCCGTATCTTTTCTTGGGTAAAAACACAAGCTCTCGCGCTCCTGATAGACCCTGCTGAGCAACGAATGAGGCAATGGGTTTAGGTTCCTGGTGCCGAAGGCCGCTGAACACTCAGTTTAATGCCGAATTCATTACTACATCTTTTATAGAAGCAATCGCGAAATATTTTGAAACTAATATACGAAAAATAATTTGAGGGTAGATACAAAAATTTAAAATGTAATTTTTGACTGTACTTAACGAATCTTTAGAATAGAATTGTTGATTTACTTACACTGCACTGTCATAAAGTCTTTTGTTCAATCTTATGACAATTTGGACATCATTCGCCAGAAAGTAATCGATGTACATTTCAGGTGGGTGATACAAGTTCACACTGTAGTCCACTGGTCCGATGAATGCTAAAAATTTACCTAAAAATCATAGTGTAATTATTTATTTTACGATTCTGTAACGAAGAATCATTAAAGTATCAAAATGGTATTTGTATGCTTAGCCTTTGAAGTCACATCCACAATAGTATAAATAGTTTAAAGCAAAGAATAGAAATAGAGCGCAGTTTTATGAAAATGTCAACAAATTTTAAATAATGCATAATAATATTTTCTCCAAAGATAACAGTCCTTTAAAAAAACAAAAAAAAAATTGAATTGACCATTTCCTCACAGCTGTACAAGAACAATATATATGTAGTCATTATTTTTTTTTATATTAGAGATTAGATTTTAAAACCACTGTTCAAAAGTCCAGCTGAGGCATCGATTCAGCGAATCTTTACCAAAAGTACGCTCTGAAAGAAGAAGCAGCAAGAAACTGTCACGAAAAATATTATCCTACTTAAAATTATCATCCATTTTTAATATATCTATTGTAGTAATCTTTAGTTGTAAAAATACTTTTGGTAGGAGCTTTAAATTTCCATTAAGGCAGTTCCGTCATTTATGAACATTTTTTTTCTAATATACTAACTTAAATACCTGGAACTATCCAGTTTAGATCTCCACCCTGGATTTTGCCAAGTCGTTCATACTCATCAAAGTTGAAATCTTGAAAATTAAAAAACCTTAAATTTCTAGCTTTAGCAATAGCTTGCAGGCAATCCAACAGAGTTATTGTATATGATGAATCACCCTGCGTTGCGTCTTGAAATGGTCTAAAAGATAATTATTGTATCATACATTACGTTAAAAACTTAAAAATTATGTTTTTTTTTTTTACTTACAGATAACTTTGTCCATGGATTAATAGAGGTTTGATGGCATCTTTTGCCGGTAAACTCAAATATATAACACCATAACATCCTAAAAGAAAAGCTGCGTTAGCTTTCTTCTTCGGATCTATTGAAGTATAGTGGACTATTACTATTTGCTTTTTTAAATATTGCTTTAATTTTTCATCTAGAATTGTACAATATTTGTACACACAACCCAAATTTAATGGGCCGAAATCTGAATAATAATTCTCATAAATTAACTCGTCGTCAATAGAAAAATAATGTGCTTCAGTAGAATCCTTTAGGACTTTTCCTTGTCGTACTGTAGCAAAATAAAGCACGTTCTTTATATATTCAGCTATAAATAAAATATCAGGGCTTCGCGTCATAGTAATATTAATCCATTTAATGATTGATCATTCATCGTTGAAATTATTTTGTTCAATATAATGAAACAAAACTTCTATACGAAAAAGACTGTGATTCCTTCACATAAAATATTATAAAGTATTAAATAAATAAAGCAAAAATAAATTAAACCAAAAATTACTACGTCAAAAAACAATATATTTTTAAAATTAACCAGTATGTCATACTGTCACACAGTTTAGACTATAAACAGTCACCTCCTTAAAGAGGTATGTAGGTGTAGGTCGGTACTTCTAAAGTCTCCAAATATAAAGTTTTTTTACAAGAAACTACATCGTAATCTAAAGGTTTATTTATTGCATTTAAGTTTTATAACAACTACACGCTTAATATGATTAAGTATCTAGGAAACAAAATATGTGTAGTATAAACCTGTAAGTTCATCATATTTTAGTTAAAATTATTAAGATAGTTTTTTTTTGAAGATGCAATATTTTATTACTTTATATTTTTCCATGACTTGCTCCATTCCATTGAAACTATTTGGTGTATAGTATTTTTTTTTATGTTTCTGAACGTTTTTGATTCGCGTTATTCATAGATGTCAATGTCTTGTCATAGTAGATTGTAAATATGGCAACCCTAGTCTTTTTCCGGTACGCAAGGTAAAGTGTCAAAGTGTTTATGTCGTTACTTTTCTAAATCTTGAGTTATTTTTGTGATCTTTTCAATTTTAGCATTCGTAATATTTTGAAGAATATGCAGGTGCAACATTCAATTTGTTTCAATTCGTATTTCAGGTCTGCATTTACCACGAAACCATGGCCGACGTTGATGTGTAAGTAATAATATTTGTATTCGGATACTTAATTTTACTTAAAATACTCCTACTTATTTAAGTTACTCAAATTAACCCTCGCATAATTTATACTAAGCAATAACTAGCTTCAATTATAAATATCATGCTACAAAAATTTGTCAACATAACCTACAAAAAATTACATGTTTCATTTAATCTTCATGTTTACTGAATTTTCCAGCTTTTGTGTATTCATTTTTGTATTTTCTACTTATCATTTCGTAATAAATTTGTCTTTTTGCTAGATCTGGAATGAACTTTAACAAAGATTCAATTTAACCTGTACAACTATCACATTTTAATCGGTAGCTTCAGTGACTGGAAGCATTCTCTATCTCATTTCAACATCCTCAATCAGACATAGTTTATATTTTAAACATAAGCTTTTTGTGTTTAATGCTAAAACATGTTCAGTGAGGTTGCCCCGAACCCCGTCCTGAGCGGAGGCGCGATGGATGTGAACACAGCCCTGCAAGAGGTTTTGAAGACTGCCCTTATCCACGGCGGCCTCGTCCATGGACTCCATGAGGCTGCTAAGGCACTTGACAAGTAAGAATAACTTTTTACATAGTATTTAATCACTTTTTACAGATTTTGAAGTCTTAATTTGTACTTCAGAGTATGCTTAATATATGAAATACTATCATCAAATCTGTAATTTTTCAGATTACAGGGTAACAGTTTACAGTCTACAGTCTGACAAATTGTATAGTTTGAGACTGCCCTGCAATTTTTTATTATCATGTTTATCATCATATCAACCCATAATTGTCCCACTGCTGGGCTTGGGTCTCCTCTCACACAGTGTTTAGGCCATAGTCCACCACGCTGGCCAAGTGCGGGTTGGCAGACTTCACACACATATGAGAACATTACGGAGAACTCTCAGGTGTGCAGGTTTCCTCACGATGTGTTCCTTCACCGTAAAGGAAGTGATAATTAATTTCTAATACGCACATTTAGAACAATCATTGGTGCGCGCCGAGGATTGAACGCACCATCTCCCGTTTGGGAAACCAACGTTCAACCGCCAGGCTATCACTGCCGTCAATTTACCGTACAATTAAAGTAATGGTTTGTGATAATTAATTATTGTCTTAAAATTGGTATTGGTAGTTTTCATAACTTAAGGGTGGCAACGGAATTAACTCAATATTCACATGGTGAGTGACTGTTCTAGTTACCTGCCATGTGGAAATATCCATTATAACGCCAGTTTAGTTGGATTCCTTCTGTTGCCTAAATTATTGCATACACATAGTACCACAGTGCTTGCATTTGCAAGATTGTGGCCTCCCAAGTGTGCTACAAACAAAAATCAACCTTCAGTTACCAAGGGTGAAATCTGCACTGCACTGAGACTTACCTTTTTTGTTTGCAGTATGGACAACTTTTGTTTTCATATTGACTCTGTCTTAGTGTCAACTGAGTGTATCTTGAGTGCCCAATTTTTGAGACATACTGCTATTTGATGGTAATCACAGCATAGAAATAGATGTGTAGAATATTGCAAGCTAAAGTTAAGTAGAATCATGAATGCATGAATTGTTACAAGTTGTTCATTTATCATCAAGTCAAGATAATTATTTTAATACACACATACAACTGAGATTCTAAAAAGATGTGCATATTTTCACTCTTTTAAGCCAGGTATAAGTTAGAATGGTATTCAAACAATTGATTTATTAAAGTAATTATAAAATGTAAATGTGCTCTATCTTTCAGTGAAAGTCCTGTCAAAATTCATCCAGCCATTCCAGAGATTAGCCAGAACAAATAGACAGCGAGACTTTAAAATTATAAAAAGTTTTGGTATATGTACTGTGTATACATACAATTTGCATTTAGATAAAATCAGTTATGTATATATTACATACAGACACTCTGATTTCATATATTTGTATACATTTATAGGAAATTATGTTATAACATGTTACATTTGTATTATAGGAGGCAAGCTGTACTGTGTGTATTAGCTGAGAACTGTGATGAAGCGGCTTACAAGAAGCTTGTGCAAGCACTCTGCAATGAGCATCAGATTCCACTTGTAAAAGTAAGCAGTTTTTTTTTCTTTATCTCCACTGTGATCTATTATTAAAAATATGCAGCGGTATGCTAAGAGATTTGTTATTGGCTTTTACAGAAGTTGTCAGTGATGACTCCCTATATATTATGTTCTGTCTGGAGAGATTTTTTTAGCCTCCTAGATAGTAGTAAGTAGCAAAAATAGTTAAATAAGTTACGTGCCGGGCACTAAAATTGTTTTCTATTTATTTTCTACTATGGCTACACGCTCTGCACGAACCACAATGCCAAAGTGACATTGTCGGTACATTAGGAGCGTAGATTGAATTGTGTGCCCCTATGGTGGCTCGCATCATGCTGAGTCAGACTTTCCTAGCATCCAGACAATATTTACTTTAATATCGATAATTGTAATATGTATTTTCAAACAATATGTTAATTATGGAGTCAAAGAAGATGAAATTCATAATTTCCATATTTTAGACTCAATTGATAATATGATTAAGTGAATATGCACTCAGTTGGTCAAAGCCTCTTAACTCTTGGTGACCTAATTATAACCAAATATTTTATTATTTACTTATAAATAAATGATCTACTGAGCTTGTTAAATACTTTCTGGTCTATATATCTCATGTAACTTTTTGTTACTAAGGTTGATAACAACAAGAAACTTGGTGAATGGGCTGGATTATGCAAGATTGACAAGGATGGCAAGGCCAGGAAAATCGTCGGATGCTCGTGTGTGGTTATCAAAGTAAGTATATGCTGATATATTTAAAAAAAAAAGCGACTCTTCAGCTTATATCTTTGTCTGTGAAATATTGGTAATGGTTTTGGTATCATGGACGTTCATGGGTGACCTGTTACCATCTGATCGACGGCTCCCACACATTAGGTCGTAATGCAAAAATGCAAAGTTTTATAGGACAGTGTGACCTAAACCCGCACTTTACGCACGGTCGCGTCCGTTCACGGGTTTATATCACACAGTGCTATAAAATAATTTACGATACTCGTGACCTATGTGGTGTATCACAACCATTTTTGTCAAAAAAATATTTGAGAGTCAACACCCAATAAGTGTTTGAGATGTTAAGACTATTGTCAATTCAAAAACTCATTAATTGTAGTCAATATTCTAATTTGGATTTCAATAATATTAGTATAGGATAATGTGATTCTAATGGCACAAAACTATAGTTATGCTAAAAAACAGTTTTCCGATATGCTTAGGAGACGTCGAGATGGCCGCCTTTGTTGGGCCATGACATGACGTCTGGATAGAGAAGCTCCATACACTAAGCGCTAGCACGAACACTGCCAACTGTTTCAAAGTTGATGGTGCATAATATTAGCGCAATATAAATGCAAGTGACCCTATGGTTCTGTGTTACTTGTACAGACTACCTTCCTATCACTTGTACACTTAAACCTCAGATCAATGCATATTTGGCTAAAGTCTTGGTCCACTAATGTCCTTACCATGACAGCACTGTTATAACAGATAAATAAATCAATGCTTATTGTTCAATACTTTTAAATTAAATTAAATTAAATTTTTCAACATTCGTTTTTACAAATTCTTTCCAAGTCTCAATCAACACTAACATTTCTGCAGAACACTACCATTATTTCTGGATTGAGTGGCAAGAAACTGAACATGAATATTTTCCTGCTCAATTACTGAGAACAAAATATTGTTTATACTATCTTTTCTTATGTAACAAACTCCAGGCAGTCTTGGCTTGACAACCCAGACAACATTTAAGTTGTCGTGGATTGCACATAAGTTCTTATATGAAAAATTTAGCAGCATCCATTGCATTTAATTACTGTATCAAACATTAAGTGTGTTGTTAAATAAAGTTTTTCTTTTCAGGACTTTGGTGAGGAGACACCAGCATTAGATGTGCTTAAGGACTACCTCAAGTCATCAAGCTAATCCTTAGGTGTAATGTCTTCTAAGTAAACAATAAAATCCAAAAAAATCTTCTCATCTTTTATTTATAAAAAACATCAAAACTTACAGGTTTCCTAATGCCTGTATTTAAGTACATAGATGGTTTAATAGACATTTAAACTGTCAAGGTATCAGTTTATTATAAACTAACAAATTAAAATTATGCCACAAGTCACATAACTAGCTGAAAAAAACTTTGGGGCCATGTTAGAACATCATTATGATGATTTGGCAGAATGTGAAAAATATATAGGATAGGATGTAGATTATTGTAAGCAAATTAATTGCTAAATATAACAAAACATGTTCAAATTATTTTGTAAACTCAAATTGTTAAAACATGGGAAATAACTTTAAATTGTGGCGCCAAATGCAGACTAAAACATTTTTAAATATTTTTAGATTTATTAGGCGTACCGCAGACGAAACGCTTTTCCGGGACAGTGTTGCCAGGTAAAATATACTTTTAAGTCAGTGCGTTTCACCATCCAATATTACACTGTCACTTACAATCGGGTGGATTTGTTTGTAGCCAAGCATCTAGCAATTACGGGCGTAACTTTAATAATAAATTATAGTTATCGTCATCTTTCAGAAGCAAAGTTTAGCGAATTGGTCGCAAATGTCCTTATGTTTCGGCCATTGCTGCACTTGGCATTCCCTGCAAATAAAATATTACATTACATACAGACATTTTTTGATATTCTTATCAGAAAACAATAGGTAGGTTACTTTGTATCGTGTGCAAATTATCTGCTAGATAAAAAGGGTGCGGGTCTGATTGGTAAATATCGGTTGGTCAAACACATTCCATACATACAAGAAGCGGTACTGCATTTTACTGATTCTCTCGATAGATTATACAATAACCTAAACCTAACGTAGCTTGAGCTACCCCCCTTCAATGTAAACCTTATTTACAAAAAGAATTATTACCTTCCACAATACCACTCGGTCTTGCACCTGGAACACTTCTTACTGGCAGTTTCCCCACACTTAGCACATTTCGCTCCCCCACTGTCCATCGCTAGCGCCGCGTCGCTGGTGTAAGATTCTAGAAGCTTCTGCGCCATTCGGCGCGACTCTTCAGAACCGTCCATCTTGAAGAGCTCCAACTGGGTCTTTGCGAGAGTTTTGGTACGCTTGTGTACTTTTTTTAGATACGCCTCTTTAATCTGAGTAAAGATAGCAACATGGGTATAACGTTATCATCTTCACAACCTATAACTGTTTTCCTGGATTACTGGACACCATGGTGCCTCCACGAAGTCCACGAGCATGAAATTCATGGATTTTAAAAGCAACATCAATTTACTCAAGATACGACGGTGTTGTCCCATAGACCAGCAGCCTTACCACCGACGCAATCGAGTTTGAATCAATCGAGTTTGTTTCGATTCGGTCTTGATTTCGTACTATTGAA
>DWPQ01000224.1:0-19441 GCA_018251795.1 Perichares adela
CCTTTCCCAAGTTCAGTTCTATCTTCATACCGAATTTCATCAAAATCGGTTCAGTGGTTTAGGCGTGAAAGCGTAGAAGACAGACAGAGTTACTTTCGCATTTATAATATTAGTAGGGATTTATAATAAACAAAGAAGGTATTGCATAGTTTTGGTATACATCCGTTAACTCCCGTAAAATCCCTTAACTATTTTGGATCCCGGTGTGACAAACGAACAGATAGACACGCGAGTGTCCGTTAAGGGTTCCATTTATAAAGTTATTGAGATTTCGCATTCCATAAATGTAGATATTAAAAATAGAATAGCTTACCTTCTGTGAAGCTCCATCGGCTATAATATGAACCGCCGCAAAAATAAACACCAAACAAATTATGTTCATTTTAAACAACACCATTTTACTATTTATTATTATAATTCTTAGTTTTGTTATGTTAAATCGCACTACAAATGTACACCGAAGTTATATTGTCTTTCATATGTTACAAAACTTCCATTGTACCGTATGACAAATAACCATAATTTGTATAAAATATTGTTCAAGGTGGTGAATACGTTCAGTTGTGTAAACACGGTGTTTACAATTACACCGCATGTCACACCCGCTTCGGCTCGACTAGCGACTGACTATCGGTCACCATTGTTACCACCACCAAACCTTAGTTTACGTTACCTTACCTTACGTTACCTTTACTAAGTAAATAGGAGCCTCGATAAGAAACGTGTTCGACAGGTTCAATTAAATAAACTCTAGAATTAATGAACAGAGTTCTGTGGTGCAAAAGTTGGTACGTTAATTGGAGACAGTTAAATACAATACGAATTTATACATATTTTTAAAATGAAGATCGCTGATCTCCATTAATAGGTCACTGCCTCACTGCAGCCAAAAACATTCTCAAAGTAATGACAGTTGTATAATTAAAAATAGCTCAGCGGGCTTAAGAGCCCTGCCTGTGCAATAGCATAGTTTGATAGTTGGTTTTCCGCATCCGAGGCTCGGGTTCGAATTCTACGAAATTTTCTGCCAAATTTTCTAGTTATATGCGCATGACAAACTAATTATTTTCGCGAAGGAAACCATCGTAAGGAAAACTGCATAATTATCGCGAAGGTGTGTGAAATGTGCCAGTCCCCGCTTGGCCATCGTGGGGCCTACTGCCTTAATCTGTCCCTAGTAGCGGGATGATGATGGGTTGTGATGATGAAGCTCTATCTATGAGCTGAGAGTTGCTAGCGTTTCATCCAAGATAGCTTGGAAATGACAATTATATTCGAAGTTGGTTTTACAAACACCTTTCGAAAGTCAAATTTACGCCATCGTTTCTGTAAATCCCTACCATAAGTAGATCCTGGAAGAAGCGGGAAGAATCTGTCAGGGAATATATTTTCCCTCACAGTTACATATTATGGCTATCTTTTTAATATTGGGATGACATTAAATACCAGATATAATTGTAGGATACTTACAGTTTGACGGTGACTCGTCGTCACGGTGCACCACGGAAATCCTTTATGCTTTTAATATTTTGTAGTATTTAATAATCACTATGTTATTTATATTAAAATATCATACAGATCTGAGTGTACAGAGTGTAGACAATGGCCAGAGAGAGTATCAGCATCCAGTATGGCTGTATCAGGTACAGCCCGTACATCAGGATCAAAAGTATTATAAGAAAGTACACTATTTCCATTTATTTCTAACAGTCAGGAGTATTTTTATTTACTGCACGACATAGAGATACTTTATTTAATGGAAGATGTAGCCATGATTATTTATTTGAATTGTATTTACGTTTTGAATTCAGATAAAGTATGGTGATGATGTGTCGTTTCTGACATGTTGCTTATTACGACACAAATATACACCACATCAGGCTTCAATTATCACTCAATGTTAATTGTCAATTTCTATTCACAAATGCCAGAGCCATTGCAAAAGTAGTCCACAAGTGTCATATGTTAGAAATTTCATTGTTTTGACACAATTTAGCGCTACAACTCAAACGAAAATAAAACACATTTCAAATTAAGAATGATTCTCTAAGCGTAATTTCCCGCCTAAACGCTTGTTCTTTTCTACAAATGGATCAATTACTGCACATAGGGGTTTTCTGGAGCCGACGACGGAATTCTCAGTGGAATAATTATGCAGAATAGTTGAATCCTCCTGTGAAACATTCGTGGATAGTTGACCAGCGATGCGTTGGTACAGAGTTCTCACTTCTTCTTCGTGGTTATGTATCTGGGCCTCTGGTCGAGACGTCTGCCGTACATAGTTGTCCCTGGTTTCTGTGCGAAAAGATCTGAAAATCAAAGATCTGACTTTATATAAATACAATGAATATATACGCACAGACACAGATCCTAACGTAACCTAGCATTAGCGACATTTCATAATAATTATTTTTATGACATTAAAATTTTGTCATTTTATCCTTTGAATGATTCCACACTAGCGAAGAATTTACTTCTTCTGAAGATAAAGTCATTCGCTGCAAGACTGAAAATACTGAAAATGATTAAGGTACTTTACCCTGGCACCCATCGCAATTTGTTATGAGTCCGTATTTCTCTGAAATCTTCTTTAAATTTTTCTCGATCGTACATTGATTTGGGTCTACTGATGGGTAGTCCCCATTCATTAGTTTTCGGTCTGGGAACTCGTACCTATAATTAAACTAAGCTATAGGATCAGCAGTGAAATCCCTGTAGCTCGGGATCAGAATACAAGCTACATTTTCCCTTGCTGTCGTAAGAGGCGACTAAAAGGGGCTTTTAGGGTTGCAGGCGGCTAGAGTGGCAGCTCGAATACGGCCCGTGTGGCCGCGTAGCATCGTGAATAGGGACGATTCGCAATGGGGCATTGAGTCCTACGCTAGTAGAGCCCATAACTAAAGGCTTAGAGGACTCCGGTTGCGTTCCTTTGGATATCCCGGAGTCGTCCACTTGGCACTGTGTGTACCCAGGGCACGAGGGACCTTTTGAAGGTTTCCCCTTCGTGAAAAAAAAATTATCAGTAGTCCAAATTTTACGGCAATCGATTTAATTTTGATCAAATCACACGAACGATCTCGAAACTCATTCAGTTAATCTAACATTTTAATGCTTGGGGACAATCTCTACTCTGATACTATTTAACTGTATGCGCATGTGCACATTGACAGTATGAACGTAACCATTCAATATTTTATTTTTATGTAATGTATTTGTAACACATATCTTTGGCTTTCTGTATATTATATTCTGCAAGTTTAATTATTCCAAACCTCACCTACTCAGTAACCTTAAAAATGAGCACAAAGTTTTATTTCTGCTAATATTACATACCCATGGAATATCGGCGTAAGTATAATACGTCATAACATCTCTAGAGTTTGACGCTTTCTTCAGTTCATTCGATGTGTAGGGGCGGTGATGCAACCTGCTGGTCGTTACGTACGGATCCAAATATTTCTCAAAGCCTTCGTACGTGGTATCTAGTGGTTCTAACTCTTTAAGACATGGTATTACGCTTGGCTGTGGATTTCAAAGGAACAACATAATTATTTTTACATGCTTGTACCTAATATACTATCAAGATTGTGTGTGCCTAATTCTTTGGCATCTCTCATTATCAAAAGTGTCGTGAGCATGGTGAAACATAAACTACTGAAGACTGCAAGCTTTTTGTAACTTACTGGCGCTAGAGTTGAACTCGCAGAGTGCTTATATTGGTCCTTATCAGTCACCAGTCTGCTCGTTACTGCCGGCACCTCGTACGCACTTCTCATTTCAGACTTTCCATGCACTGTAGACGCTGGCACACGATCTGAAAGCTAGAAACCTTATTGAAACCAAAACCGAAATATTCAATAAAAACCGCTTCCAAATTCATATTATTATGTTGTGTACCGTAAATGCTGGTGACGTTACCTCGAGGGCCAATTTTCTGATAATTTGAAGGATCAATCGATTGGGGTCCCAGAAACCTGGCTCAATGTATTTAACATAATTGAATACGTAATATAGCAAGTAGTTGATAGTTGAAGCACCTTTTTGAAGCTTTAGTAGCAGTAGAATACGACGTCAAGTTCACACAAATTAATAAATGATTTTAATGAGAGTTCATGAAAGATGAGATTTGTCAAGCTCTTACCTTTCTACTCGGAGGATAAACATACTGGTTGTCCTGCCACGGTGTGTGTTTATTAATCCGAAACCGTTCACATGTTTTATACCCATGATCGAGACTGCTTTGCGATCGTATGAGCTCGTTAGTTACGTTATAATCTCGATTATATTGTAGTTCTTCAAAGCACTGCTGCCTCTGGGAAAAAAGCAACTCGTCAATTCCGCAGAGGGTTCGAGTGGATATGGTTAATATTCATATTTTTTATTCCATTCAATATTTTTATTCCAGTTAAGATACAAAGTAGATACTTATTTATCATATCCAGTTGTCCTTTAAAGATATCTTGCAGTCATATTATAGCTGTAAAGTACTTCGTGTGTAGTACATGAGTAGTCTGGTGATATAAACCAGTCCCTCTTTCTTTAACAGAAAATAAGGCTGCAGTAACGGATGAGTATTGGTTTGTAATTATGTCTTGTCACAATTTAAACTAATGCTTAAGATTCGTCATAGGATCACTGTCACATAATATAGTGCCGGGCAACTAGACAAGGGACTGCATTGTTCCTTGAGTTCAAACCTGCACGTGGTTTACCCTGCTGAACAACGGACGTTATGGTGTTTACTCCCGGCTATTGGGGGCTGCTGGGCTTCGTACAACTGTTTATTCCCGAAGGTTCATGGTTATAGTACTTTTTTACCTGCCAGGCTACCTCACAGCTATAGCTATAATCAATCGTGAAATATTTCGATGTTCCAATTGCAGTAATAATGCAATTGGAACAAACAAACAGTAACAAAGAGCATCTTGGCTGACAACACGTCGGTGATGAATTTGGTATCACGACACGCTCATTGATAGAACAGACCAGGATTCGATTGCTTGTTTGTCGGCTAATGACATAAAAATAATGTTAAATGTAATAATAACTTCGAATGAGCAGTTTATACTGTTTATTTATTACATTCACTAGAGTGTAGTAAGTTGTATACTATACGTTACTATAGTAACGGAGTAATTGCGATAAAGAGTTGAAACTGCAGGTCACCGTAGTAAGTAGTAAGTAAATATTGTAAGTACGTAGGTCTGATAACCGCGACAGTGCACTATGCGCCATGACAATCACGCCGATATTATAACTGGGTCATTAAATATCTTGATACTTGACTCTGATATGACTGATATCCTTTATTTCAGGTCAGTTGAGCCTTATGACAAGCGTATCGGTAATTTATTTTTGTTTCAATAGCTAATACAGGAGCATTCGGTTCATTTGGTGATAAGTGTTCGCCATCAAACAGTGCTACAAATATCTATACAAACACAAAAGAACAACAAAGTTAGTAAAGAGAAACAAGAAAGTTAAAGAAGACCTCAAGTGCCTCTAGTCATATAGCAAATCAAAGAGCTTATGATTCATTGGAAACACATTTTTTTGGTTATATCAAAGCTTATAAATTAAAAGAATTTTGAGACGAAGTTCAAAAATTAATCTATCCAAAATTATCCCACAGGGAGTGCCTTCAGGACGCTCGCAGTCACTATATTTCGATGAGGTTTCTCTAAATTAAGTTCTTCTCTGGCTGAGCATTCGAAGCTCGATTCTCAATTAGCAAAATGTCCATCACAAACAACGATGGATATAGCCTCTTACACTTACAAAAAGTTTTTGAGGAACTTACGATATCTTTAATAATTTGTGGTTGTCCTCTCGACCTGCGGGCCGTCGTTTCACTGGATGTCCCGGTATGGACATACTGCCGAACCGGATACTGCACATTGAGCGTGTCCCAGTGTGTTGGGGGTAGCTTGTTTGGGTAGTTGGCTTGCATTATAACACAGATTTACCTAACGATGACAAAACTTTAAAGCGTTTCTGTGTGATACATTGGGTGTTATTTTAGATTATTGAGCAAACAGGGATTTACAAAGGGAAGTGATCAGTTGTCACAACAAGTTTGTTATGGATACATCTATCGATGTAACAACAGCGAACAGTTACCATCAACTGGTACCGTTGCTCATTTGTGGACTATAATAATAATAATAATAAACACTTAATATGGATCATTTGAAAATATTAAGAGCTCTTAGGTATGCAATATGCCTTAGAATGGGTTCCTCCACCGAAGTAGGTAATAATGGATTTCTAATATGCAGATAATTAAAAAAAATCGAGGTGCAGGATTAAAATGCATGCGCTACCGTGCAGGAAACTAACATTCAAAGAATATTCTCTTCACTGTACCATCCATTAATCTATGTCTAAAGGAAACTTAGGTTCACTTAAATATCAAACAAGTATATAATTTGGTGAAAATTCGTTTAATTCTTCACAAATGACTGAAATTGTTATCAAAAAACAATATACGTGTTACATCTCTAACTTTAAAATACAAGAGTTCAATAAATATGATCGTGCTAACAGTATTGACCACGTCATAATACACTTTACTTTACACAGATATATACTTCATGGTTTTATTTTGAAAATGTTATCACAGTAGTGATATACTAAAAGGTTCGGGAACATAACATTAGTGTATATAGTTGACGTTGTATAGTTCTCACCAAATTTCTTGTACGCTTTGATATCTCATTCATCCCGTTTTAACTACAATTTGGTGTTGCGATGTGATTTGTGTCTATATTCAGAGCGTACTGAATTTTGAAGGTCTATCTCCATAAAAAACATTCGTTTAGACATTAAACATTCTTTAACAATAGAAAATCCATTGGGTCTCGTCCAGATATGACGTTCAGCACACGATGCATTAATTTGAATTAAAGTTTCCAAAGTCGAGGGTAGAAGCGATAAAGCCTGAAATAGGTTTAGGGTTCAGTTCCCTGGAGTTACGTGTTCGTTTTCGTCATTTTCGTTTTGAAAAGTTTTATGAATGTCAATGTTATGGGGATTCATTAATAAAGTAATGATTTGAAAATGATAATGACTTAAAGAATCAAATCAATGTAGAATTGATCATGTTAGTGTATTCAAGTATATTCACATGTGATCAAGTGTAATTACCATTCCAAGTCATGTATAGCCAATATGTCTGATCAATTTCAAATATAAATGTAATCCTGTTTGACTAATTTAATGAAGTTATTCCGAGTGATCAAAATAAAATGATTCATTGTAAAGGTTCGCTAATTCCAACATCCTTCCACATCAATACTTGAAGCAACTTGCTTCATGGTGGAATCAATAGATGTTGAGTCGGTTCAGCAATAGGCGAATGATTGAAGCAGTTTATGGGATTAGTTTAATTAGTTCAATGATAAAATAAAAATCAAGACCGCATGCGGGGGATGGCAATGAAGTAATCATAAACGTTATTAAAATTGATAAATAAAAAAAAACTTTTTATAAAAAAACTGTTTAAAAATTCATTGATTATAACGTTGTGTTAAAGTGTTAAAGAATTGCAAAGAAATTGATAAAACAATATTGTGTAAAGCAAGATATATTTATCACGTGGTAACACTGCACCTTCTGCGTCCACATGGACACAACTCGTCCGCTATCGTTAATTCTATTGTTAAGTTAAAGGGTACAAGTTCTACCGGTCACTATTACGGTTTCTACTGAAACACTACAAAAATACTTCTCGTGATTATGGAAAATATTGTTTATATCTGAACATGTTACGTCATGTCGCGATGAATAAAGATTAGCGAGTTTTGAGTATCTATCGTTGGGTTAATTTTATAAAAAGTTAAAACATGCTCGTTTTATTAATTATTATTAATAAGACAGTGAGCTTCGAAGGTGTTAGAGTATGTTCGTTTCGCCAATATTTATTCACCGGTGTGTTACAGCCGAGCACTAGATACCTTACGCTAAGTATAAATAAATTATATTAAGAAACGCCTCTACGAATATACAAAATTAATACAAATCTTACGTTACTAATACAAATTACATCACAGTTCAATAAACAAGTTAGTGTTAAAAGTTAGAGTACTAAATGTTTCAAAACAAAATTACTCCTTAGATTAGTAAGACTTTAGAAAATACTAAAATTTTAATTTTAAAAACTATAAACAACAATTTGGTAAGTTTGTTCAGGGCACGAAACTTAGGAACATAAATACATACGTACACTCAAAGAAAAATCACAAAAACCGCCTTTATAAGACTGCCTTCACATTGTAATTGTTATAGGTCCCTCCTCTGGGTACCGGAGGACGCTACGATAAATAAAATACGAGCTCAAACCTTTCCGTACCCCACAGTACACAGTGTACACAAGCACACAGTTAGGCCCGATTACAAAATCTTTCAGTCTGATTACAACATTGGATAGCCCTCACAACTCGCTAGCGAGCGTGAATCTTACTTGGCAATTCAGCGTCACGAAAAATGTTAACATTTTACTTTATTAAAGTGCTTTAGAGATTACTGCATCATTTTCGTTTAAATTAAAATACATTATCATTATTTATTTTAATGTTTAAAATTTATTGTAATTTCAATTAAAATGATAATTATAAAACGTTGCATAAAATTGAATCCAAATCACGTTCAGATAATAATATATCAATACGTATGTACGTATCGATTATATACTACGTTATCAAATAAGACTCACGCTTTACTGTTATTTACTGAAACTATAAAAACGGTTACTCACTAAGTATTGGGTAAAAAAGCTACAATATTTAAAGATTAGTACGCATTAAGTTGAACAGCGACGATGCTTTAAAATATTGCGTTATCGCAATATACTTACAGGTAAGACAAGCTAAGAAATACTAGCGTATAAACAGTTGGATAATATCGTAGAAAATATCACTTTACTTATTGTTCAGATGATAAAAATAGTTCCTTTCGACAACACACAAAGTATATCGTTCACTATCTGGTAATGAGCACACTTACAGTACTTAAGTATTATGTTGGATTGGTACTTTTGGGTCTTATTCTGATATCCTTCGTCAATTGTACACTCCCTAAGTGCTAAGAGATTTCTTCTCTGACTTAATAATAATAAGAGAAAGGTCTACGGGTAAGACGATAGTGCCTGTTGCGGCCACGCGATTTTCGCATCTATTCTCTTGTAGGCCAGTATGAAGTTCTGTCCACTTTTCTCTGACATCACTTCTTGGGGACAGTCATTCTCGTTCAACATCGTTTCTGTAATATCAAACAGAGGCTGTTAAATTTTATTTGGGGCAGGGACAGTTCATTATTTAGAAATCAAAATATGCTTCTAACTAAATCTCTTATGAAAGAACTTGATCAATAATATAATTAGCAGATTAATGGTAGTATATAATAAAATATATAAGTATACCCAATCTGTCGGTTTTACTTATTTAAACTTTATTGTCACCTCAAAATACAAAATGTAACAAAGGGCGACCTTAGAGCCTAATGGTATTCTCCACCAGCCAAACTTGGGTGATGTTTCGAATATGTGGCAGGTAAAACGGAAAACGAATAATATTAAGTACCTACTATAAAACAAAAAAATGTCTTCAATTAAAAACTTCAATACGTATTCAGTATAAACATAGCATATTATAAGAAAAACCTTTAAAGTACTCCATTGTACAAACACGCCCGTCTAAATAAGTCTAATGGATTTTCAATTAACATAATAATATGTATTGATTTGCAATTTAACTTTCACAGAACGCTTTAGTTTGGCCGATTTGGTATAACGTCTAATACATACTGCGCAATACCTATCGCAAACAATTCGTTGTAAACGTAAACAAACCAATAATTAGTTAACAACAATCGGCAGACATTGTTTACCATCCACTTACGTTATCACGTGTAATATTTGAACAACCTGAACTCATGTCCCGGACTTCCCGTCCAATGTCAATGAACGAGTCTTACCGTCTGCCAGTGTAACGTTGTCAGACATGTCTTGCATTATTTACTAAATATTTGAGGCACGCTAAGTATTTCTTCTCCAAGCCATTCATACTACGATCTACGGGTTGAAGAGCGTTGATATATTGCAAGACAATGAGTTATTGTTACATATGTATTCTTGACAATAATACAGAATAAGTTTTGAACTCCGTACAAAACAGACGCTAAGAGTGTTATGTACACTTAAATATTTTTAATTCGCATACAAGTGTAGTCATTAAGTTGCCACTGCCCTTCATGAAGATCTTAATTTTTCATCAAATTTGTTAAATAGAACTGCTTGTATTTCATCATATTCAGTTGCTATCGCTTAGTTCGCGCGTTTCAAGTCGCCGGCCGTTAGACGGTAGACTATTCAAACGCACACAACATAAACACCAAGTAAAAAAAGTATGTTGCTTTATTTTCCCTACATGATTGTCCCTAGAGGGCCAAGGGCGAAGAGCTGGTGACGAGCTGATTTTAGAGTTTGCCGTATGAGCGACATTACAACCGGAAACTAAGTTTATATAGTGTTGGTTTAATGGTTATTACCTTGTCCGTCATGCAACGCAAATAAGGCGTAGTCCTGTGGGTTGGTGATGGCGGCGGCGTGCGCCAGCGCACGGCACAGGTCGCGGGCGCGGGCCCCGGGGCGGCACGGGAGCGCCACGCGGCGGATGGACCCGCGGCACTCGTCCGGCAGCGCCACGCGCACCACCGCCACGCCGCAACCCTCGCGCGACTCTGACCCGCGCCGCCACTGCTGGGGTAGCCAAGGGTTAACTTACAATATATCCTTGTGAGTCCTTCATTAATTCTAGCTTCTCACAAACAAACTCTGGTATGAATTTCCTTCTCAGGTATTCCCGGAGCGCCATGTCATGGGGTTCTACAAAAAAAATTGCACTGGTGACTCCTCTAGTGTTGTCCATGTGCGCAACGCAAGGATGACCACTTATCATCAGGTGGGCCGTCAGCTTTTACGTCAGCCCTCAGACTATGAAAAAAAAGTATCGCGTACATTGACAATTTCCTCAGTATGTAACAAAAGTTTTACGGAGTTCACAGATCATAATATTAGAAGAACAGTTACTTTTGATAATAAAAGTTATACTTACAGGAACTGAGCTGTCAGGCCCGGGGTCCGGGGCCAGTCTCTTCAGCACCGCGACGGCTGAGAACAGGGCAGTGAGGTAGTACCCTCCCTCGCCGGCCAACAGCGCCGCGGGCAGCAGCCCCGCCATCAGCTCGGCCTCCAGCTCGGCACATACCAGCCGACAGCGCGCGACTGTCCACGCCAGCACCGGCAGCAAGTCGTCCGCACCGAGTGTCCGTTCTCCTCGGATCTAATATAACAAAACATTGTTCATGTAGAAGAACATGAAGTAGAAACATTTATTCAGATATAGTACTTCTACAAAGAAACGATGAATAGAAAAGCCGCATTGACAACGTTCGATGTTTCAGTTGCAGAAGTACCAACATGACGGAAAGGAGTCACACTTAGAGTATGTCGAGAAGTAGTCACGCGCCCCGTCATTATCGTGTAAAGTGCGACCATTCAATTTAATAGCTCTCGACAATCCTCTATATTTTGCCGTAGTCATGTTGACATGTTAGAAAGTATGAAAATTGCCGAAAGCGTTAAAAAAGAACATAGAGAGATAAAGGAGAAACACTAAGTAGTAGGTAATCCTAGCAGGTGAACCCGCGAGCCCTGCCTCAAACAGAACCACAGGTGTAATCGAGAATTTTGATACTAGATTATGGAAAATGCAAACATTAATTTAGGGTTAAGATAAAATTAATGGAAAGGAAAATAAAGTTCATAAACAGTGAGACAGATCTCGCAAACACTACATTCATGTGTGTTAAGTGAATAAGGTGCCGTAACAACAATATTATAAAGAGATTTGAAGTATGACACAACAACAATAAAATTGTAGGATAATATTACATTACATGGTATTGATAATAACAATAGCAGTTACAATTGTGGTAATAACGTACGCAAATGCAATAATATAAAAAGAAGTAATTATTGAACTTTACAAGATACCATTACAATACAGAAACTATATTGGAACTACAATTTTCATGTAACTACTGCCACTAAACAATAAAAATTGGTTGTTTTGTGACAAATACAGATATGCTAAACATTCAGATATACATAATACGGAAAATAGGTAGTTAATATAAAAAAGTTATAGAGAGAAATGAATAATGAAAACCTAAAGGGTTCGACACTAACGCCATTTAACTATAATCTAAGGTGTTTAGTAATTGTACGAAATGGGGTAATAGAACTGTTCATTACCCATAACTCTGATCCACAATTGCAGTGAATTCCATGCTATAGAAAAGAAATCAATAAGTCAATTTTTTATTCGATCATCAGTACCAAATAGTCATTACTGAAGGCCTTGCAGTTTTTCTTGTGTTAAAAATCGTCCAACGTTTTGAGAACACATTGAACAGCGTTGTGAATTGAAAACAAACTGATAAATTCAAATAATGTAATCACGTAGATATTTTGTCTTTGCACGTCACGTTAATTATATCCCATTGTATTGTATTACAGTAGTTTTGTCTATGAGTAATAATTGTACATATCTATGGTTAACTGAACTATAGAATTATTATTATACAAAACTGAAATTCAGTATTGTTGTAGGTTGTGTGCGCAATTCGATAGGCAATACCGATTTTAAGATCTAGTGTAATGGTGCAGAATCGATGTAATATTTTTTGATTTGATTTGATTCACACTGTTCCTTAGCAATTTTCATTCTTAATTATATCGTGGTATTCACTCTAATAAATATTTATTAATATGTAATTAATTAATTTAATATTTATTGTATTGCATTAGTTATAATTAGTATCAAAGAATATGGGTGTAGTCTTCTAATATCTGACATTCGTGTGAGCCACTAATTCCTCAATGGATCGGAATTGAAGCACCGTGAGTGCAGTAAGACACATTTATTGCTATATTGGAGATGCGTCGTGGTCGATTATAATAGTATAAAACTTACCGCATTAAACATGACAGAGATGGCCGCTAGAAGGTTCTCCAGCTTGTCGAGGGGGGAGTCAGCTTCTTGCATCTTGAGGAAATGTTTTGAGATCACTGCTAACACTGCCGACGATGGAACTTTTGTCGATTCCTGAAACAATTATTCATAGTGTTGGACTTCAGTTTTATTCCGGAGTTAGGCTGCCGACACGGGTGGATGCTGATGGATGGAATGATATTAGGGAAAGTTTCTACTATACAGGAAGAAGGGTCATATCTTTCACGATTTTTTCTTCTATGAAAAGAAGTAATTTGTTAGGGTATGTGAAATTCGTATAACTTAGGGGGTAGTCGAGGCTGTGAAAGGGTGCGAGGGTTTGATAAGAAGACTACGGTTTTTGATATATTCAAATAAAACTCAGTAAACACTATTGAACTCATTAATTGTATTGAAGGCATATGTACGAATTTCGGCTTGTGGGTAATTTCGGAGGGCTAATAAGATCGGTGAGTGCCAAACGTTTCTAAAGCTATCTAACCCAGACCAATACGTGAACTCACCTTGACACCTAGCTGCAGCGGCGTGGCGCGGTGCGCGCGCTCTATGGCGGCGTGCAGACGGCGCACGTCGGGTGCGTGCCAGCCGGCGAGCAGCGCGTACAGTCGGCGACGCAACGGACGCACCACCAGACGGTGCATCACGCCTTCCAGGATCGCGTCCAGGTTCAGAAACTCCGTCGGTTTCAACTGAAAACCGAGAACAATATACCTTAAGCTATATTTTATTTATGTAAACTTAATCGTCGCCTCAAAAAATAAGGATGTAACAAAGGGCGAGCCAAATGTCTAATAAACTAATGCACCTTATTACTATTCTAAAACGTCCAAACCAGACATAAATACTGTACATATTGCATTTTATTAATGCCTCTAATAATATCCTGATTACCCTGCAGCAACACGACCAGATGAAAAGTTCCAATACGCAGAGAACAACTGTTACGAATAAATTATAATATTACCTTTAGCCTCTCCTTTTCGACTTCTTTTTCAAATTCCCTTTCACCATGCTTCACCAAATAATTTTTCATTCCAGACATAAATTGTCTCATGTTTCGCATCATGATCTGAAAAACAAAACGGCACATCGTTTAAATAAGTCATCGTAGGCCATTCTTGTTTACAAATTATACTTATATTGAATACACGAATAACCCTATACTAACCACAACTACACTGGGCCCAAGTTGCTGAGCAATGGACGAGATTATGGCGCTAGTTACCTCTTGTTGGAGATCGCTGGGCTCGGTACCACTCAGTTTAATCCTGAAGATACTCATTTATTTTGGTAGGGTTTATGGCCTGCACTGGCCTTCCAGATTCGACCGTGAAATGTTTAACGTGTTACGGTTGCAGTGTTGGAGAGCTAGTCAGATGCGGATCTTCCGCTTCTTATTGGCCGCCAACGCGTCAATGATGCCTTTGGTGTAGCGCAGCAACTGTGATCGCTTATCTTTAGGTGGCTTGTGTAGTCATAACCATAACCATAACATCCCATAATTTTCCCACTGTTGAGCTTCGGTCTCCTCTCACACTGAGAGGATTCAAGGCCACTGTCCACCACGCTGGCCATGTGCAGGTTGGCAGACTTCACACGCTTTCGAGAACATTAGGAAGTACTCTCAGGTGTGCAGGTTTCCTCGAAAAGCAAATGATATTAAACTTCTAATGCGCAAATAATTTTGAAAATTTACATTAAAAAATAAGTTAAAACATGACTAGGTTTTTATTCTGTTACACCATCGATAAATATTTATGTTTCACAAATGAGTCAATATCTGCTTTGAACGGGTACGGCGTATGTCACACTATAGGTTCGTCGAAAGTCTATAATATTTCTCCATATTTTATAAAGTTACCTGCGGGCAAGTTTCCTTCGAGTCGAGAGTGCACGAGATAAAGTTGTCTATGTTCTGCGCAAAAGTAGTGCTTTTGTCTTGCGCGAGATGCAGCGCGTACGCACGCAGCGCTGCGCCCGTCCCTCTCAACGTACGACCGCCGCGTAACGCGCGCACTCTACCCGCAGCTGTGGACAACATTTTTACCGAATGCTATAACCAAAATATGGCCTAAATAACATGCTTTCTCTAGAAGTACTTAGACACCACAGCGTGATGTCAGGTTAAGTTGCTTGTGAGCTGATATGTGAGTGACTAGATTCCTTCCGTACTTGTAATTTGTTTATTATTTATAATTTAATTGTTTCGAGCAACCATAGACAAAATGAATCAGTAGAAAAATCTAAAATTGAAAGAAAAAAGAAAGCATAGATATAAAAGAAATATTATTTGACTAACAAAACGATTACAGTTACTGCCTGACGAATGTTCTCAATACCAAATATACGACGCGTCTAATATCATCTTAACCAAATTAATGTCTTGTTACTTTGTAATCAAAAAAATGTTTACTGTCATAGAACCCTTTCTGGCACATACAATAATATTGTCCAAAATGTCAAGCAATAGAACACATTATTGCATTTTTACACGTTAATTATTTAAAATATAAGGAAATGTTTAGTTTCCTTATCGGACGTTATTAACTCCTTCAATGTCCCTTCAGTATTTCTAATGTGATTACCTTGCAAACCTTGGCATAGGCACGATTTCGATCAATGTCAGTAGGCCAGATGCAAGGAAATCCATATACATACATATATGAGTACAAGTCACTGTTTCAAATAGTCTCCAATGCAAACATTATCTTTGCATTAATTACAAAAGCAAGGTGAACTAATCGCAATCATTTGTTTGCTTGTAATTATTAATTGTACAAGTAGTTAAAGCAATCCTACGTGTATTTATAAATTAATTTATTTGATCCTTGAGTACACACAGAGCTGCGTTAGGGATATGAAACAGTAATGAATTAAACATACAGTCGTAAAATCAATAACGTGCTATAATTCCAACTGTATCAAACTGTAAAATTGTATCAAATAGGTTAACAGGAGTAAACGTAGTATTAGTATTATAATGATAATATTATTTTGTGGTCTCTCTCTCGATTTCCTGGGATGTGAAACCGTGGCGGGAAAACGTAAAAACGTATAGATTTTAAAAATTAATACAAAATAAACTGTTAAATATAATTTGACTACTTAATGAGTCTATGGTCTCATACGTTCCTTTGAATGATAGTGATTAAAAAATGTATACTCACGCAATGACATTGTCTGTTTAAATTTGAAATATTAACATACATAAATGTTTCCGATATAGTAGCCTGAAAATCAGTGTTTGATCCCAGCTCAGGAATTATTGATGACACGTAAATAACTGACTGTCAATCATCTGAGTTTAACCCTTTCTTACAACCTTCGTACTGACCAACAGGAGGTGGTCATTCGCAAAAAAAGCAATAAAAGTGGGAATTACTTACACGTGTACCCGAAACACTAAAAAATATTTACCAAGTATAACTATTGAATGTAACGCTGTACTTATTCCAATATTTGTAGAACAATTATCACATACACGTGTTGCGCTTGAGCAGTAGGTATTAAATAGGTTATTAAGTATTATTGCATTCAAACTCTACGTCAATATTGATATTGTGAAATTAGAAGAGTCAAACTAATTCTCGTTATTACTTCTCTTTGATTACTGAAGTGGTTTTTAATGTAATAAGCGAAAGTACACACATTGTATGAAAAATAATCTCAATTTAAATACAATTCTATGCAAGGAGCTTTGTGGCCATTGACGAAACTAAACCAACCTTATTTACCCTACAAGCAACAACAGGTGTGCTGATAGTCAGGTTAGGTAGACCGATCCCGAGAGTTTTACCGTAAATAAACTAATATTTTGTGTCCCAATCTGGAAATTAGTATTCTCGTAAGAAAAAACACTTAAAACATCACGGAAACAAAAGTAACATCATTACTGAAAAATCCAAACATTGCGTAAACCGGTGGACCTACACAAGAACACTTAGAATTATTAAAAATTCGTTTTGTATTTCTACGAAATACGTGTGAGAAAATTCTGATGGAGATTTTCTACAACTTATTATTAACATTGTTAGCCAAAGATAATTCTGATAAAAAAATTATAAACAAACAAGTCTAAAAATAACATCATATAGTTAACTAAAGGATTAAGATACAACTGTTGAAAGACCTCGTTCAGGGATTATTTCTCAATCGAGTAATTAGTTAATCGATTATATCAAAGCCAGGTATAAAAGTATTTATGTCATCGAATACAAATAACATACTTACAAAAATAGTAACTAATTAAACAACTTAAGCTATTAAGTAAGAAAATAGAAAAATAAACTTTACCTACACAGATACGAATGTGTAAATCCATCGGAACTTTCATAATTCATTTCGTTATTTTCAACAACAGTTTTCTTCCTATGACACAGTTTACATCGTCGTAACTTATTACACCATTTCTTCCAAAATCCAGCAATCGCTGTCAGTAGCCGTCTAAAAGGGTTTCTATACGGCGCTTTCACTTTACTGTTCTCTTCAGAGCTTAAGTCTTTACAATGACAGGTCGGAGGTTTCACTACGATCACTGTCGTCCGAGACGTTGGGCTGTTCTGTGCTAAAGTTCTGCAGAGAGCAGACAACGCTTCCATTTTCGCCAAACGATGCTGAAACTTCGGCTCGTGAAGCTTTTCCTTCGACACGAACACCCAATCACTTTCCAGGACGTACTCATTCAGAGTATCACAACGAAAATTCCTAATCGTCGTCAACCCGTACACTTCATCCACGGGCCGGACCGGTAGCTGTGGACGCTCGACCACCTTCTCCGGCTCTTTCGGTTCAAATTTATCGATCCAAGGTTCACGTTTCGGTTCACAGGAGCTCGGACAAGGAGACGGCTCATCGCGCTTCCCGCACCTTCCTCGGAACAACCTTCTGAACCACTTCATGACTGATATCTTTGCGGTTTCTTCCCGCGTGCACGAAAGATTTGAAACGATGATTTCTCATTCACACGAACTTCACGGCGGTGCGATCCGAGTGCATGCAAGCGACTGCGTGCTCGATCGGTGACTGAGTGTGAATTTTACGGCACGCGCAGACCTTTACCCCTTAGCCATAATTAATTATATTTACCCGACTAATATGTTTATTGATAACAGATGTACGTCGCGGTTCCATTGTTCGTGTTCCACTAAGTTCAATTGATTCAGTAATGATGTGTAATGACTCATTATTTATTGCTATCAACACGCAATAATATTACGGACATCTGCATAATTTATGTAGTATGGTGGATATAATGATAACACATTACGAGTATCAGCTGTAGTACTAGGACGGCGACGTCTATTTATTTTATTGAGTTCATATTAATCTACAAATATTTTGGGTGTTACAATGTAAAACTTTTAAATCTATATTGGACAAATTAATACTTTTAAAATTGCTTATTTTTTTCATTTATAATAATTTATATTTATTATTTTAATATAACTATCGATTAATTTATTTATTACAATTTCTTGGACATATATTCTTGTTCCTTTAAATAATTGTGACCGAACGTGTGCACGACTAATGGTTATTTTAGAAATAAGGAGTCTCACGCAGCAATTCTTTATATAGCGCAGGTGAGCCATAACGAAGGGTACTGTTGTATATATATCAACGAGCGGGGTCAACGCTTGTTATGGTAATACGTACTCTCATTAATATCCAATTTACCTTTTAATTTTACATTGTCAATATAATCTCAATACCAAGTACGTATTATCAACAGGATTTAAATTAACCTCTATTAGTTGTTGACACTGAATAATATGATAATCTTTTTGTGAAGGAGGAATCCTCGTCGTGTTATATATCGAATCAACATTGACCTCAAATAGAACATTATTGTTAAACAGTTACTCAACGCATGACATCGTGTACATATTGTAACATAGATATCAGCGGAATGCAGTAATTAGCCAACATCAGGTGTACAATAGTCTGGGCTTATTTGCTATGGACGTCAATTCCAGCAGCGGGCGAATCTAATGCAGTGATTATGGATGCACAGAGCGTACCGTTAGGGGTAGATGTAGCTGTACCTGTAACTCAGGACCAGAATACGTGCTACGGTATCCCCTGCCTGTCGTAAGAGGCGACTAAAATGGCTTTCGGGGTTACGGGCGGTTCGAGTAGGAGTAACCGTCTCCCCCGATGGATTCCGATCTTGCCGCGATGGGGGAGCTCAGTAGGTAGGCTTGGTCATCCACGGCGAAGCTAACAGGAATCCGAGGAGGGGACGCTCGGAGCGGGCCTGGAGATGGGCCCGCTCTGGATGCGTCAAAGGGAGGTGCGGGGGACGGAGTTTTCTGTCCCCTGCAGCCAGGAGGGGTCGCGGGAGGAGAGGCGTGTCGGTGTGTCGTTGC
>DWPQ01000225.1:0-19428 GCA_018251795.1 Perichares adela
ACAACAGCTTGTACCGAGTCCGCGTAGTACCAATCCTTACTAATATTATAGATGTGAAAGTAACGCCTGTTTGTGTGTTATTCAATCACGCGTAAACTATTACACAGCTTTAAATGTTTGGTACAGAGCTAGTCTAGAACTTAGAAGATAGTTTATTTTTTAATGCGAAAGTAACTACATATGTCTGAATGTGTTACGCTATCACGCATAAAACGAGAATTGCGAATAATTCGAAAATTTTCCAATAATTCGAACAATCGTTTCGAACACTTCGCACGCCCCTAATAAAAATGTGTATCTTCCAACTTGCATTCACATTTATTATCAAGTTTTAATCAAACAAACTTGAATTAACTAAATGTTTAGCGCAAGTGCTGCTTCCTTCTGATATTTTTTCTTATATTTATTTACATCTTCAATTGTAATAGTAATGATTTGTAAATATCGAAAATGTATCGAGGCTTCATCCGTACGTAAATAAGACGTGGTCGAAAGTAGTTCTTGGGTCAGTTGTTTGGGTGCAATAGGGGAGTCTTGAGGTGGGAGAGTGTGGGCCAATTGGAAGTATACATTGTAAATGTTACATAATAAGAACGTTCTTCGCATTCCAATATTATATGACGGATATGTAATTAAATTTGTTGATATCAAGTTGTTATTTTTTAAAATATACGTTTCCGTTATAAAATCAGTAGCAATATTAAATCACTGTTATTTATATCTGTTATTTAAATTAACTTTCACATTTTGCTAAATATGCTATGTATGTATAATATAAGAATATTTTGAAATAAAAGGCATATTAAGTCATGAGTTTTATTAATTATTTATTATTTTTCATATAAATACTTTTAAAAGATTCGACACAGTCACAATATGTAAAGACTCCCAATGCGTTCACCGCCGCCGGCTCGCTGGCGACATCAACAACTTACAAACAATAAATACCATCATTATTATTGGACAATTCATTCAAATAATTCCTCGTTTTTAATGTATAAAGGGTGGCGTTAACGAATTACATCGGAGAGATTTTTAAACCGAACACTATAAAAACTTGTCGGACGGTCGCGGGCCGCCGCCGGCCCGGCGTGGGGCAGCGTGGCCGGTCGGCGCTCCCGCGCTCCTCCGATACTAACGATCAAAAATCTAACCCAAGAGCATTCCTACACGTAATTGCAACAAAATGAACATCTACCGCGTATTTACACCTGTACATTAACGAAATATTCTAAAACTGTTAAAAATAATGTTCAGAACAATAAACACGTAGTACAATCAATAAATTTCATATTAAAAAAAAATTCTTCGATAACATTAAATTATATTTACAGCGATAACTAAACAACTACAATGCGATGATATGGAAATGAGAAGAATTGCACATTAGGTTCACACTTGGACGTATTGCATATCAACTGGTGACGTGACTCCGACACGACACGCGGCGGCCTCCCGACCGACGAAACACTTACACGACCTCCTGATGACTGGTACCACTGTATTTGTTATCTGTACTGTACCATAAACATTGTATCATTTATTTGGTAGCTGTATTGTTTACAATTTTGTTAGCTGTACCATGATCAATATATTTATCTGCGTTGCAGGGTACAATGTACACAACCCTGACAAAGCCATCCGGAATTTACTGACACTGTTCTTAGAATATGATCTGCTACATAATAACTTTATCGGAAATTCACAGTACATATTGTACAAAAAACTGATACTGTGCATTTAAAAACTGTAAAACAATAGACACAACACAAATGTATATTGTGGAATTCAGACATTGTGCAAATGTATTTTGCAAAACAACTGCGACCTGTAAATATATATTGTTTCTAATAGTTTATGAATAAAATTGTGGTAGGCAAACAGCTACAATAACAGTTTAAAAAAAGTTAACAGGCGATGACCCTGTACTGATAATAAACTTTAATATTTTACTTTCATTCCCAGATTATGGTTTAATTATATAGAAGTCGTTTTTCGAAATTATCCCTCGTTAAATGTAAATAGTGTTTCCGCCGCCGCGTGTCCAATAAATACGCAACATCGAACTGTCACCATAACTTATTACATCTACACTTACCTAATATAAACTTTACTTAACTAGAATTGGCTTCTGGTCTCCAATGTTTGTAGTTACGACGGACAGACCGATTATCCTCAACAATATCAAATTCGATTCACCTTCAATAAATCACGACATCAAATATAAATCGAATCAGATACATTCGGACAGGCCTTGAAAATTTTTACTTGGATATTCGTCTAACGTGTGAAGTTTAGTAGAAAATGTGCAAAAGCTACTATTTTTTACAATCTCATACAATAACTTTATCTACCGTGAGACGACTAAGTAATAGGAGATGAGTTAGTGATCGGAAATTTGGAAATTGACGTGCGAACATATCTAACGAACATTATCGAACCGGACGAAACTACAAACATTCGAACACACACATACATACACTTTGTATTCACGTATTGGCATCACGTGGCTTTCGTATCGTTTGTGCGTCGATGTAATGTCACAAGATAATTTACACGTAACCTCTGCGGGCGCACACGTTGTGCCAGCGGCCGCGTGCGCTCGACGTACAATCTAATCCGCTACTATATTACCAAATAAACAGATAAAAATATTACGTATGAAACATGTAACGAGTATGGGGACAAGTCGTAACTCAGTGGATAGGCCGTCGATAACGTACAAAGGTAAAAATTAGGCTGCGGCCAGGACTCGCCCGACGCCCGGTGCGACAGAAGCACTACATCTCTAAACATATTATAATTCATGCTCCTTGTACCGTAGTTGGGGGAACACCAAACGAACCATCGTATTGCATTCGACGACGTAAATACTAAAAACAGGTGGACGCACGTTGAATACTGAGACGATCAACTCCGATATGTATATTGGGACCATGCAAAATTAACGTAACGCACTATTGAACGGAAACATCTTACACGATAACACCTACTATTATTAGCTAACGTAATGGCATCCCCAGTGCGTCGGCCCTCGCACGCAGACAGACGCGCGATATATTCCTCCTCCCCCGTTCCCTTTCCTCCGTCAGTCCCCCGTCCGCTCCGAGTCCTAAACATCACAATATCTATATACAAAAACATCTACTTTTATCCTAATTACGAGATGTCGACGCCGAGTGGGTACACGTGACGACGCGCACCGAGCGCGTTTGGGGCTTCATCGAGTTTTCAGTTCGCGGAGCGGCGCGGTTCGCTCTACGAGACGTTGGGCGTGGCGGGGGGCGGCGGCTTGGCGCGCTCGAGGGTCGCCTTGGAGCTGCTCTCGATGCCGGAGTCCTCGTCGCCGCTGTCGAGGAGGGTGCCCTCGCCCTTCACGGGCTCCTTGACGCTCTCCTCCTTCGTCTCCGCTCGCTCGCTCTCCTCGTCGGTGAGGACGATGCTCTTCTGGTCGCGGTCGTGGTGCGAGCTCCGCGGCGGGCTCTTGCCGAAGGTGGAGAAGGTGGGCTCGGGCATGACGCGGTCGCAGTCGGCGGCGAGCGGCAACGCGACCGCGACGAGCGGCGTGTCGTCGGTCATGACGAGCGGCGTGGAGCCGGCGCGCGGCTTGTCCAGCACGAAGTTGAACACCCGGCTGTGTCGCGGCGACGGCACGTGCGGGCTGGGGGGCAGGTCGAGCTTCAGCTTGTCTCTACAACACCAAAATATATGTGATGTACACGTGTTGGGACCTAATTATTTAGTGATGTAAATGTTTAACTGCTTTTTGGAACCTTCAAACCGAATTCTATCTCCAATGCCACAAGATTTCTCAATCTCACGTACGATACGCAAATGCATAGAATCCGATAACATATATAAAACGTCAGGTATTGCCAACTGACAATGAGCTATACTCGTGTATAAATCGTTCACGAATGAACCCATTTACGATTCTGCACTGGAAGCATCTAGCTTCTTCAATCGAGCAAAGACTGGAGTCCTGCAATGGCCCACCCATGGGTTAAAGCCAGACCAACGCAGCAAGAACTGGTTTCTGTATTTAAATTGTGTTCGTAGTGATTTATACACGTAGTTACATACCTGGTGTGTCGCAGGCCCCCGAGCGCCTCGCTGGGGGAGCTCGGGCTGACAGACTCGCTGGAGCTGGCGCTGTCAAGCGGCCGCCAGCACTGAGTGTCCTCCGGCAGCTTCTTGGTCTTGAAGTCTTCATCGAGCGTCGAGCCCGGCGTGATGTCCTCTACGCCCGAGTCGGGCGTGGTGAAGTCCAGCGACGGGGTGCACGGGTGTGCGAGGGGCGGCGGGGAGGGCGGCGCCTTCTGCAGCCCCAGCCCGGGGAAGAACTGACTGCTGCTCGACATCACGCCGAGACTTTCGAACGGACGCGCCGACGATGATATGAAGAAGTCCTCGTCGTAATCTGAAAATATATAAGCTTTTAACAAACAGTAACAGTAATAATCACGGGTTCGAGACAGGGTAGATTAAATATAATGGAAATAAAATAAATTAAAAACGGGCAGTTTTTATTATTTAGAAAGTAAAACCAATCAGTTGATTATGGTTTTTGATGTCAATTTAAACAGCTCATCAGGAATCCTGAACTTTTTTTTTCTAATCGATCTACATCTGAAGCCTCTCCTCTCCTCTGGATGAGACGACAGTTATCTTACATTAACACTGTATCCTTCCATCTATATTGATCTGATAATTATAAGTGTGTGTTTGTCTGTATGTGTGTACTGACCCGCGAGTCCGGCCCGCAGCTGGAACGCATCGAGCGGGCTGGGCGCGCCGAACAGCTGTCCGTACCCTAGCTCCGCCTCCTCCGCACTCGTCGGGTCCCACTCTATATACACGACAAACAAACATACAATCAATTCCCTACTATTAATTACCATGTAACTCTATTCGAGCCGCTACATTTTAAATATTTGAAAAACAAGCAACGATTATTTTATAACAATTTATTATAGTAGAAATGTTGTAATGGAAGGTTTTTGACTTAGATTGATGTCCTTACATGACTTACCAACCCTTACTTCTAGAATCAACTGAGAAATATTTGTATTGTTATCAGAACATAACATTTCCTCCTTGTCTGAGGTGTAGCAAGTGACACTTCGTTCGCTTACCTGCTCTGTGTCTGTCTCTACCTGTTATGACCAAAATACAAATCTATATATAAATACGTGAAGCGAAATCTTTCAATCCCTTTTTACGAAAATTGCGCGGACGGAAGGGTATGAAATTTCGCACACTTATAGTTTATGTGTAGGAGAAGTGAAGAACGCTAATATTTTTCAATAATAATGCATATAAAGCACATTCATTAATTCAATAAATAAAACACTAACACGCACAAAGACACGCCCACATGCATACTCCGATATACGTATACTCTTTTGACGTTTATTATGCAAAATTACAATGGCGGTTATCATAAAGTTATGTGCATATATTCAGTGATTTTACAATGTAGAAGTGTAAAAACTACATATAATACGCAGGTATTCAAAATTTTTTTTTATATGATTTATGGTTGAATTTCAACCACCACACGATCGCTAGTAAAAATAAGAGGGTCACAGGGTAATAAAATTATATACACTGGTGAATTAGTGGTTTCTACTGACCGCAGTACGTGGAGAGGTCCGGCAGGTAGGGCGGGTACGGCGGGTAGGTGGCGGGCGACGCCGGGTCCACGTCGGCCACCTCCCGCGGGTACTCGTACACGCAGTGATACTTCTGTCGCTTGAACACCACGCGCTTCTTGCTCTCCTGCCGACCGTACACACGACGTTACACCACTATATTATGTTATCGTCCTTCATCATACTACTACGAGGGAGTGGAACAAGTTACCGACGCCAGTGTTCCCGTTCGATTATAATAAGAAAGTGAATAGGATTTTACTAAGTTAGTGCGCTTCACCATCTATGACTACATTACCACTTACCATCAGATGTGATCGTAGTCAAGCACTAATTTATAAATTTATAATTTATATATTTTTAGTGCTTGACTACGATCACATCTTCGAAATAGTGCTTGACTATACCATGAAAAAAACTATAAATCGCATTTAAACGTCTAAAATCGGCAATTTCAATACAATTTCTTCAGCAATGTGTGTATGAGCAAAGGTTATTGTATCTATAATGTATTCGCTAAATAAAAAATAAAATCAACTTCAGCTGTCAATTGAACTGTCAATGTCAGTAGTCCAATGAAGTACACATTGTTATCAATCTCGGTGAATACTCACAGGCGGCTGCTCCAAGCTCCGCAGAGAGGACTTGGCGGGTGCGGCTCTGCAGTCCCACGAGGAGGGCACGAACTCCACCTCGTCACCCTCGGAGCCCGAGCCGGAGTCCCCCGAGCCTGCAGAGGATGCGCCGTCGTCCTCCGCCCCCCGGTCGTCTGCGTGGCTATGGCTGTGGCTCTGCCGGGAGCCGCTATCGCGTTGCTGTCACGTCAATTTTTAATTATAGTGCGTATACTTTATTAATAGTTCTCGACAGTACGCATGTATTTAAATACGAATATTGCCTAGGCCAGGCGCATTGCAGTATTAATATTGATTACGATTTTTTGTAATAGGTGGCAACATCAATGAGATTATTTCAGTCATAAGGAGTAGCAAAACAGCAGCGAAGTGTTTGAGGTTTGGTATGGATGTCCCATATACACAAGGTAGACTGCAGGACTGTTTGCTACTGCTAAGTAATATATTTTTTCACACTAGAACCAGTTGTAAGATGTTCGTAATTTTGTCGTTGAGCATAACACTACACGAATTAAAACATATTTATATAAATATAGCTCGGTTTATTTAGGGATGATTTTTTAGGTAAATTTTTCATATTATAAATAACATTGATGAATAGCATTCTATATTCGGTCGTATTATTCTTTACAGATCTTAACTTAGAAATCCTATGTGTTTAAATATATTTTACTTACAATATAATGATATTTAAAATTATTTGTATGTATGTATTATATAAAACGTTAGTATGAGTTTCTCATGTCAACTAAAATGTCACTGCGAATTTAACAAACTCAAGAACAAGCTAATTGGAAAATCATCCGTGACTTTAATGCAACCCTGATAATCCACCCTAATGTATGATGGATAACATAAAATAATCGCCATGAAATCGCAACCAAGCGCACACATCGAAACAAGGATACGACAATGTACTAATATCTGTACACTACAAATGAAGCTTATTACACTTAGCTTTACGATGGAACGCCATGCAGTGAGTGGACTTATGAAGTGTGACAGAAAAAACATAAAACAGTTTGTTATCAAATCATGTTTGATTAGGAATTTGTTTACGATATTTTAGTGACACAAACTAATGCCGATAAACAACCAATTTTTATATAATATACTAGGTTTATTTTTGAGAAAACGTCATTTTATGAATATTGTTATTTACGAATCTAAATCGGCCGGTACCGAAACCAGAAGACCCCGGTTCGAGTCAAAGATGTCTCCAGTCCGATATTTCTTTTTGTTTAATTTATTTTATTATTTTAAATAACCACTTAATTTTATTATTATTAAAGTTATTATATTAAAGGTAGTCTGGAAGAGACCGCTGCTTAGCGATAAGACCGTCTATTGTGTAACATTTAACTTTATTTTTTTAATCTGATTATTTTTCTGTATTTTGTGTGCACAACAAAGAATATTTGTATATTGTCGGCACTACCGGTCACTACCCATCAGTATGAAATCGGATCTAAGTATATTATATTCTCGAAAAAACACGATTTGCCACAAAAAAAAGAGGTCATGCAAATATTGTTAAACTCATTATTATATTCAAACATGATCCGATAACAATTTTTCAATCGAATGTACTAGAAACTTGCGACATAATAAAGTGTAAGTAACAAAAGTAGTTGGTAAAGGTACTTACGTGGTCAAAATGCGTGGTCGACACGAGCGCGGTCTCCTGCCCGTCGCCATCCTACACCACACACAAGTTACACGACATGCAAGCACACCCCACGCCCACGCCCACGCCCACACCGACACAAACCACAACACAATACAATACACCCACACATACACATGTACTCAATACATACAATGTTGCACCGATTCACACAACATTCACAGTATTGATGTGACAATTGTTAATGATTAACTAAATTAATCCTCTGTTCAAATAATTATATGTATTTTAATGTATATCTTCGTTTAAAAGCCAATCGTTACTAAGTTACATTGGGTAAATTTTATAATACCAGGGTTATGTTATTAACTACTCAAGATGTGTCAGTGAGGTTCGCTAGAGTGGCCAATATGGCGACTGCGATTTGTCTGTCAGAACCATTAGAATTTAACAAAATAACCTGACAATCGGAATTTTGCGGATACATATTGTTGACTCCCCAAATCTTTATTTTTTATGTTTTATTATTCAGGGATGGTTTCAATCGAGTTTACCGTACCCCGTCACGAAATTATTAATATACATTATTAAATTTAATTGTTTTTTTAATAAATCCCGTATATAGATTTCATCAAAATGAATAGTACCACTTACTTAATAGTCATGGAACACAAAACAATCTACATACAAAAATTTTGGGATTCCATAGATAATTCAATACTAATCCTTCTCTTGCGTAGTCACGATTTGTTTTCAATCGCCAATACACACATTTAATAAATTGTAGCTAAAGTAATATTTAACAGCCAATTAAATATTACTCAACATAATTATACTCTAGAAATACTTTAATAAAATATTTATACATAAAATGTAAAACCCACAATAAAGTTATTTGCTACATAACATCCAAATTGGCATATATCTAATTGGATGCTGAGATGAGGTACTTAATTGATCATTGACAATTCTACTAACACAATAATATACTACTTATTAATTAAGTACATGTGTATATGAACTAATAACATACAAGGGTACTAAATATTAAAGTCACAATAGTTTCCTTAAGCACAGGCTGTATTTAATAACTGGGGGATATAGCATAACATTAACAAACAATATAATAATGGTGACATAATAATACAGGACGCATATATAGGTAATAGTTTAGAAAGATTAATATTGGAGAAAATAAGTTGAGGTGATATATTAAGATAAGATAAGATTAAGATATTAAGATATGTCATCATTTATTTATCCTAGACTATAAAACCATTGTAGCACCGTATAATACTGTAGGGTGTATTATCTATTAACTTAGATATGACATATATTACTTGCTAATTATTAATTTGCACACCCTCAAGGGTTAAGTTAAGAGAGACACTTTACTGTCACTGTTTAAAACTTTATGTAACCTTATCTTGCAAATAAATGAATTGAATTAAATTGAATTGAAATTGAAATTAAGTTTACACAAATACTGGATATAAACTACTGAATAATGACTTCACTCGCCAAGTTGGATGGATATATTATTATTAGTATTGTAGACATATCCCAGAATTAACAATATCATGAAATGATTGATTACTTCATGTTATCATCAATGTAACATATATTGTAAAATGTGTCTATTTCTAAGATTTATTTTCACATGACTAAATGATTATAATATGTTTCACTTTTATTTTGATTGATTGAGTGAATATTTATTGTAACTTTATTTATCTTTATCTTTATTTTATTGTTAAAAAAAGCATATTAACTATGTCACCATTCAAAGAGATTTATCCAAAGCAAAATTATGTTGCTTGTATTTTACTAAAGTTTACAAAGGAGGGGTCTAAGTTAATTTCACACCACCGTAAAATTAATCACAAATTGGTCTCGGGGCTTCATAATTTCAAGCAATATTGACTCAATATACTGGGATATTTTCGTGACATGTCTACTAATTTGGAATTTGTTATCAGCTCAATTATGTTGGACATATACGGATATCATTTTTTAAACTGACACAATAATTTAAACCTCATTATATCATATAACTATATAATTTGAAGTGTAATATTGTTTAATTTCCAAATTAGTAGACAGAAACGTTCATGAATTTTAAAACTGTACTGTTTCAAGCGGGGGAAAGTTCTCAGGCCATATCAGTGTCAAGAAGTATGTACAGGACACCCTCAAAAAACTATGTACTCCAACTATATTACGTTCTTACCTTCCAAATGAATTCACCGCTCGACGAATTGCTAGAATGCGAGTCACTATCACTG
The DNA here is from genome assembly GCA_018251795.1 of Perichares adela. NCBI lineage: Eukaryota > Metazoa > Arthropoda > Insecta > Lepidoptera > Hesperiidae > Perichares > Perichares adela. The sequence continues at coordinate 10,202 of DWPQ01000225.1, forward strand.
TCCCATTCTTTAAGGATGTCCGCCGTGGGGTCAGGCTTGCTGTCCTGCTCGCACTCGGGCGACGTCGGCTCAGTTGGCGAGTCTTGGGTGAACGAAGTGCTCATGATTTCTGATGCTGGACCTGAAACGATACAAGCTTATATTTATAACATCGACATTGCTGAATGTGTTATCATTTCATCTTTCTTTGTGTGTGATTAAAGATATGTATTATTGCTTAACAAAGTTTTAATGTTCATCTTTTTATGCGTTATCGGATGGTTAAGCAACTTTTTGCATTTTATTGCAATCATATGTAAATAAGTAATGATTAATAAGTTTCAAAATGCCGATATGCACGCTCATAATATTGTAATACTAGCAAGACCCGTGCGAATAATTCGCACTAAATAAAATATGTCAATCATGTTGACGTTGTTCTTAAATTACAGCCGTCAGCTCTACATTGGATTTTAACAATTAATTTGTTTAAAAAAAAAACAAAAGTAATAATTCATTTTTTAGTTGTAGATGGTAGAGCATGCAATTATATACAATTTATGCGGAATAACTGTGTAGTTTTATACCATTATAGTGTACCTATGATCCACAATAAATTAACTTTGACTTTGAAATTTTTCTTAAAATGGAGGCAAACATCTGACAGCTTAACGTAATATATGATATACTAACCAGTGAACCTTATATCGCTCAGGAGTGGAAGGTACGCATCGAACTGACAAAACTTCTTTTCATTGAGCAAAAAAGTTTGCGTAGCTGACGTCACTTCGTCTTCAGCTTCCACTTGCCCATTACTGGTGTTAACAGTCTCTTCCAAATGTATTTTCTCCGATACACATTCACTAGCGCTCTCAGAGTGTTTGGACGATTTATCCTCCAACGATCTATCAGTAGACTCACAAAGTTCATGCACTTGTTGAGACTTCTCAAGACTTTCCTCTTTCAATTCTGAATCTTTGCCATCGTTATCGTCTACGTTGCTCTCCATAAGTTCTTCGAACGCTTCGTTTAGAAAGTGAACGGTTGCAAACTTTTCACTTTTACCATTGCATAGTACTGCATCCATGTCTTCAACGTCCATTTCTATTGGAGACTTTTCTATTAGCTGGCTATCGTCTACTGCTGTGGGACTGTCGTTTTTTGATCGGGTTTCAGCTGGTTCTAAGTTTTTTGGACTCTGAGATGTTTCTTCTACCAATACGTGGTTTTCTTCCTTACACATACCGTTCACTATAGGCTCCTCGGAACTAGTCTCGGTTTCTCTGGCTTCATTTTGTACGTCTAACGACGTCCGTGGGTGTGAATCATAGCTATAATTAAGAGATCCTTCTATGAGATTACCTTTAGTATGAGAATCGTAGGTTCTATTAGGACTAATGGATAATTTTGATGGAACCATTTGGCTCTCTGTGATTATTATAGAATGAGGCTGCTCGTTTTCATCATCTAAATCCAAGTCGGTTATAAAAACGTTCATTGGTCGATTAATATCAACGTTATGAGATTCTATTAAATTCGTAACATTAGGCGGACTTAAAACTACTGCTTGCGTTTCGTTACTGGTCGCGAAGCTATCGGTGCGGCTGGTCAGATCGGAATCTAGGTTCATAAAACTACTCATTCCATACTCGCTGGACAATCTTTCGCTTTTCAGTAGCAGAGAGCTGGCGTCAATCAATGATGATAAATCTTGCGGGCGATGCCGAACCGAGCTCTCAAATTGCCGAAAATCCTCCGAACTTATTCCACTCGATTGCACGTCTTGAGGCTTCGTCACAGCGGAGTCCTCGAAGTCAGAGTACGTCGTCGTCCGTTCGGACACCACCAAGCTATCTCTGTTGCTGTTCCGACTTAACGTCTTGCTGTCGCCTTCCAGGAGGACTTCTGAAGGCATCTCATCGCCCGCGTTAAACGATATGTCCTGCGGGCGGACTCCGGCAGATTGGAGGAAGGTTTGGAAGTTGGGAATACTGGTCATTAAGTAGTCTGTATTTTCTGTTCTGATTTCGGGCAGTTGCATTGGAATCGGTTGAACGTTATCACCGTCTAGAAGGTCCGTCAACGGCGTACTAGTGACAGACGGAGCCATGGTTCTGTAATGATAGCTCGAGTTATCGTTTAAATGCACCAGTAAATCTTCGACCACGCCGTCTGAATTAGGACTAACGACCGAGTAGTCTTGCAGGCAAGTTATTTCTACACTATCCATTTTCTTAATAGACGGTTCTTCCGTTAACTGCGGGATTTCGGCAACGATCGCATCTTTTTCTTCGATCTGTTTCGGTGGAGTTAGATGAACGTCCTCCGGAATGGGCGATCTTCTGACTAATTCCGGCTGCGCGAGCTTCCAAGCGTCATCGATGCCGGACAACAGTTCCGTGGTGCAGTTGGAATAGGACGGCATTCCGGACATTAGCGTTCCGTACGCCAAGTCCTTGGTTTGAGTATTTTTCGTCGAATCGTTGACATCGGACTTAGTGTTAACGGGGGTCGGTCCCGTGGGGTCCGTCTTCACCTTCGTATACGTGTAATTATCGTTGGCGGTGATGGAGTCCGGGGAGAAGGTGTCGCACACCTCGGACTTGCTGTCGTGGATGATGTAGGTGGAGCAGTGGCTGAGCTCCTTGTCGTCGTCGTTGTGTGTGAGCGTGTCCTCGCTCTCGCTCTTGTCCTTGTCCCGTTCGAAGTCGAGCGGCACGTCGGGATCCATCGCTAGATCGTCGAAATTCTCCTCGACATTGTACAATGTGTCGTTCGAACACCACGAGTCTATGCTTGTAGCTTTCGACAAGCACTGGGTTTCGGAGGGCTTGGAGGCTTTCGCGTCGGTGGGCACGGTGGTTTTGGACAAGGTGGACATTCCGGCCACGTTCTCCGAGTCGTCCGGGGCGGACGTCTCCGTGGTGGGGCTGAGGAGGAACGGCGACACTTGTGATATTCGCTCGCAGTTGGAGTCCTTCTCCTCAGGTTCTTCGGTCTTGGTGAACGTTCGATCGTCTATTGATTTTGGTTCGTCTTTTCGTACTTCCGGTGTTTGCCGTTTGAACGGGCTGGCGTTCAAGCTGTCTACGCTCATTGTCATTCTGAGAAAATAGAATCAAATTACAGAAATTGAGCATAAAAAATATGCACATAATATTCATAAACATATACTTTACTTTCATCAATTACTTTATTCCCTGTAGTTCTTGACTGCAACCCAATACCAGCCCACTACACTGGCATGCCCTCCGAAGCACGGATAAGCTCATGAAATATTTCCAGACACAAACTTAACCTATGGCATCTGGATGTGGTCGATTAAAACGAAGTTTCAACTACTAACATTTCTTACTTTGAGAAATGTGCAAAAATTTTTAATTATAATACCTAAAGTAAGTAACATAGCCATGGAATGAATCATAAAATAACTCACTCTTTGCTGCTGGGTACTTCCTTGTGCACAGTGTACGTATGGTTCATGGAGGGCTCGACCTTCGAGTGTATGGTGTATGTGGAGTGGTCGCGCGACTCCTGCTGTATGCCGGTCAGCAAGTCCGTCACTTCGTCCGTCGAGTTGTTGCACGGCTCTGGGTAGCTCTCCGAGGACTCGGTTCTCGTGGAATTGTTCCCTGTTAGGTAAAATAGATAACGTTTAATTTTTTGAAAGCCTGACGGGCCACCTGATGGTAAGTGGTCACCGTCGCCTATGGACATGAGCAACACCAGAGGAGTCGCCAATACAACGCCGGCCTTGTGTGAGAACTCTTTTTACACCTTTTTTGAAGAACCCCATGTCATTGCGCTCCGGGAATACCTCAGAAGGAAGCTCATTCCACAATTTGGAAGAACACGGTAAAAACTATATATATACTGCGCTTAGACTTATCGTAGACTATGGTTTGCAGTAGGGACAACTTCCGTTTTCGTATCGTTAAACATTACTATGACTCGGCCTAAGCTTAAGCTGAAAGTATCTTGAGCACACAATTTTGATGACTTACGAAAATGTTACACCGATAATCACACAACAATAGTTGTCCATACAGCAAATCAAATAAAAGCAAAGTGTAAGTCCAAGTCCAAGTGCAATTTATACTTTTCATTGTCTCATTTTGAAAAAGAAAATCCTATTAATATTATAAATGCGTGTTTGTGATGATGTATATTATTATGTGTATGTTTATTACTCTTTCACGTAAAAACTACTTGACGGATTTGGATATTTTATATACCAGAATAACAAATAGGCTACTTTTTATCCAGCGATTCCTACGGGAGCGGGACCTACGCGGCTGATAACTACGGATTCCGAAGCGAAGCGAGGGCGGTTCACTAGTATACTATACAATAGGAATTATGATTAGCACCGGGAGTTCTCTTCCGATAGACACGGTGATCATGCAGATGCAGCCTGTATTTTGATCTCATGCACAGGAGGGCTTGCCTTCGAATTCTGCACGCACTATTATTTCAAAGTTATATGCGTTTTGGAAATCAGTGATGTGAGGAAACCTGCATACCTGAGAGTTCTTCATAATGTTGTGTGTCACAAAGGTGGATGACGTTTGCCATTCCACGCTTGGCCAGCGTGGTATATAAGTTAACTTAGTCATGACAGGATATCCTAGCAGTAAAAATTCAGGATGATCTTGCCTGGCATAGATACCGTCGTCAAATGTTATTATAAACGACTTACAGTGATCATCGTTCTCGTATGCCGACAGCTGTTGTCCAGTTTCCTCGGCGATGGGGCTCAGTGCTCCGTAGTTGAGCACGAGCTCGGGCGGCGGCGGCAGCTCGCACCAGCTGCTGCACGAAGGCTCTATCGCTGCCACCTGTCCAAACATGTTGCTGGCTATTAGAGTTGAAATGTTTCTAAAAACGAGCAAATGCTCTTCGATATTTAAATTTAAACTCTGAATACACTTCGATGATACATATTGTCGGCTTCAGTCTGTAAACAAAAGACATTGGCGCTCCTTTATCCTACTGGAGGTAGCTAGGTACCTATAGTATAAAAACGCCCTGTTTAACTAAAAGTTCCCCGTAAATGATGGTTGAATTTCTTTTTCACCTAGATACGTACCGCCTTTCTTCAAGAAACATTAAAACGTAATTATGCTTGTTACTGCATATTGGAGAGTAACAAATGGTTTTCAACGCGACGATGATGTATAGTGACATGGATTTCCGTGGGCGACGACAACCAATTACCAATATCCAAATAGAAAAATAAAATAAAATTACCTGCGCAAGCGGCAGTTTCAACTCCAACTCGTTCCTCAGCTCCTTCATGCGCTCCTCGTCGATCATGAGCCCCTCTCTAGAGTACTCCACCTGTCCGCCGTTTCCCGCCAAGTACGACTCCGGGACCGCATCGGTATCCCGCATTAAATCTGACTCCTCGGTAATCAATCCTTCCTCCGTGAGAGGACCAGAATATTCTATATTCATGTTGTTCTCGTTCTCTGCCATCGCCATTTTGGTCGTTATTTGGAGGTCCAAATCGACTTCATTGTTCGACGAACTAGCCACCGCGTCTAGCACTAGCGGAGGTTCGCTCGGCGTGCTCACGTCAATATCGACTAAAAATTTTTGCTGCGACACTGTCGCGAGAAAGTTCCCAGGCGAGTTGGGGGGAGTCGACGGCGACACGCGTTTCTCGGTCGTAGACTGTTCCTCGGTCTCGTCCGTGTTGTTCTCCGTCGACGGATCGTTGACTACCGGCTTCGTCTCGCTCAACGTGTTCGGCTCGTCGTACTGCAAATCCGGCACCTCGTTCAGAAAGTTCCCGTCGCGCAGCGGAGACGGTGTTTCGAGATTCATTTCGCTAAAGTTCGACGAGAACGCCAGGAGCTCCTCCTTCGGGATGTCGACTAGATCGCAGCCCGACTTCACGCCCTTAAAAAAATCAAGAGCGCAGTTTTCGAACGGGCCGAGCACGACGGAGCTGTTTTCGTCGTACGTGTCCGTGTGATGACTTTTCGTTGGAGATTCGAATGGACTCAAGTTATCGGGTGCACATCGCTGCTCCAGCTTCGTCACGCTAACTCCTGGACCGTAGTCCGGCACCTTCGTTTCGGACAATATCTCCGTGATGTGTTCCACCCCCGAGTCCTCGACTGTCGTTTCGGCAGAATTGACGCTGCTTTTGGGTGTGCTCGCAAAAATTGCATCCTTCGTTTCGGCGATTTGACTACTGACAATTTTTTCTAAATGCAAAAAGTTATCCGTTTCCCTTATAATGCTAGGCAGATCTAAATACACTGTGGATTCGTTTTTAACAAACGTGCAAGGTTCCTCAGTACTGGACGACTCCAAACAGGATTGTAGAACGTCTCTCGTGTTATTCTCCGCGCCACTGTCTTTCAAAATGTCGCTATTCGAATTATTGATGAGATCTACATCCAAAACATCGTTATTATCAACACCAGATCTATTATCAATACATTCCGTATTGTCGAGTGTTCCGTCGTCCGTGTTCGACTTCTCTGTGTGCAATGTGAATGTAACTTGATCCTTATTAATATTTTGTACTGTTTCAGGTGACTGTACCGGTAGTGATTCACTACTTTCATAATCTAAAACCTTTTGGCATTCCTCTACTTTTGTATCTTTATAAGGTGTTTCGATGTGAGAATAGTTTATTATGCTTTGTACTGCTTCAGGTGCATTGGTTGTCTCGCTCTGTTTAGAAATATTCGCACTACTATCTACATTCAATAAAGATTCATGTAGGCTTTCGTTTAAACTTTTTATGCCCCTTAATTCAGGAGTATTAAATACTTCCCTAATAGGTGAAACATTATCCAATTCCTGTGTCGTATTAGACAGTAACTCAGTCTGTTTGTTATTCAGAAGCTCAGAATTTTCAAGGAGTGGTAAACTTTTAGAAAACGTTTCAGTAATTTTATCTAATTCTTTCAATGAACTTGTTGTTTGATATGAATTTTTATCATTCTCAGTATATAATGGAGTATCAAAATTTTCCCTGTCTGATTCATTTTTTAATCTCTCGGTTGGAAGAATATCCGACGGTACTTCTTCTATACAGTACACATCATGGTAATTCAACAATTCTACTTCATTACTCTGGCATTTTTCGGGAATGACAAAAGTGTCTCCAAAATGTGATTCATCAACTTCTACGCTGGTAAGAAGTACCGCATCATCTTGAATAGCTGCTGGAGTGATAGCACTAGGTTGAGATTCTTCATTACTATGCCTGCTATTAACAATAATGGTATCACTTGGCAAGCTCTTCAAGAAACATTCTTCATTTCCTTTCGATTCTTTAGATTCAGATAAAATTTCTCCAAAATCCGGTTTCAATTGTTCAAATCCTTCAATTTCACTCTGTATTACAGATGACTCAGAATTTAAATTCTCAGTCGTAGTTCTGTTGACTAGATGTTCTATTTCCGTATTAAATTCTTTAGCTTCTGGCAATACTGAACTTTCAATTATATACGTATTTTCTATACTAAAATTCCTGGGGCTTTCTAATGTATCTAGTAATGCTACTGAGTCTACTGTATTTTCAGGTTCAATGTGTAAATTTTGATCGGCTTGCAAGTTTGTTATATTATCATCTATTGACTTAGCTTCAAATTCCTTTATTTCAGTCCTTATTTCTGTTATGGTATTATCACATGGTGTTTGACAGTCTTCTTTTACATTCACTTCTTGAATTATTGGTTCTCTTACACTAGTTATAGATACTACACTAAGTTCCATCAATTTAGGTATTTCACTATCACTATTGTCTAGCTTATCTTTTGGCAATTCACTATGTTGCTGCGTATGTTTTAATTCCTCATTATTACCTAAGCTAACGTTCCCTTCATTATTCTTCGAATCAGTTTGACTTACAGTACTTGTGATGTCTAAATCTTTCATAGGCGTATCGGGCGTTATGTTTTCTAATGTGTGTTGGCTGGTCGTGTCGCTATATCGTTCAAACGAGTGGCTGAGTGTACCGATGGTGTCTCGATCTACGTCGTCCTCACATGGGCTACTGCTCTCATCCGATTTCGAACTGAAGCCCATTCCTAGAATATTTTGGAAATTGCTAATACCGGGTGATTTGACCATGCTCGTCTGCATCGGGTAATCTTTTTTACATTCCAAGCTTAAGTTATCTCTAGACGGGCTCGCTTGATGACTGGATTCGGAGCTAGAAGTTTTCTCTGAGTTTAAAATATTATCGAGATTCTTGATCACATCGCTCACATCCTTATAGTAACTGACGTCATCTTGGCTGCCTGTGATGATGTCCTTGAGCCACGGATCGACTGAGCTGTCCGATCGATCGTGTTCCTTCTCCCTTACCTCTTCGAGACTCATGTTTCCCTGGTGGCACTCGAGAGCGGCGGTCTCGTTGTGCGTGAGGTAGATGTTTCTGACGTCTTCCAACGACCCGTGAAGGTTGGTGAGGCTTTCGGACTTCATTTGTACGGAGAGAGGGTCCTTGTCGGACATAATGCTGCTGGACCGCGACACTGCGGTATCCATTTCGACGCTGAGGGCATCTTGGATGGTAGGGGCGTTGTCGAAGTCCTGGTCGGAGCCCGTGAAATGTGAGGACATGGAGGTGGAAGGTGCGTGCACGATGGCGACGTGCTCGTCCACCTTGGGGATGGTGTTGGGTTTGAGTCGTTGCCAACGCTCCTCGAAATCGCTGCTGCCGTATCCGTCGTCCTGGCACGTTTCGCTCGTCCGTGAGTGTGTTGTGTGCAAGTGGTTGACGAGGGCGTGGACCTGAGTGGACGTCGGCCTCGCTTCCGAGTTTGGATTCCAGCACAGTTGCATTACTTGATACCTTAAATAGAAGAAAAAAATATGACAGAACTTAACACAATAAGAAAATTCAATGTAAGTATTTTAAATTGATAACCTCTATACTTTTAAAAACACTGACCTGTAAATAAATAAATTATAACCTGGACCTAAGGCCGGTAGTTTGGCACATGGAGTTAATGTTTCGCTGCGTTGCTGAATATACAAGAAACCAAGATAGCTTACATCTTATATGAAATCTGTTTACACTCGGGCAAATAGGCTTAGTTTCTATACTGTGTCATACTTATACTGTGCACATGATGCCGAAAATGTCACATTTCACCCGAGCGTAGCCGGGCTGTCTCCTCGTATTATTAAAATGACCTACTTAACACATTATGAATGAAAACGTCAGCAATAATTCTCTATTTTGATTTAATAAAATCTACTGGTGGTACTCACAG
>DWPQ01000226.1:0-19396 GCA_018251795.1 Perichares adela
CTCGTTCTTAATGTTGTACTTGTGGATGACCTGCGGGCCCAGCTTAGTGTCGTCCTTTAAGTTCTGCGTTGCGTACAGAGACGCGTTGTAGTGAAGTTCCGGTGGGTCTGATGTCCTGCAATATGATGACATCTTTGTAATGTATGCCATAGTCGTTCGAGCGAAAGAGCAACATTTTCCAAACCACTTCGCCGCGCTAGTCGCGTCGTGGTAGGAAAATATACATATCAATAATATTCAGTTATTACTATATGTCTTCAGTAATTGATAGTTGGAGTATAGAAATATCCAATAAGACACTGGATGTTGCTGTAAATATCCAGTGATATCCACTAAGATCTAATAATATCCAGTAATATAATAATATATCCCAGCTAGCTTACTCTAGGTTAAACGACCATTTAACATATACTGAAACTGCATTTTTGTGTCAATTGATCATGATACTTACCCAATGATGGAGAGTTGTGCCTTGATGACGACGCCGATGGTCATGTGCATATAGTTATCTGAGTTGGTGCCCTGCTCGGGGTTGGTGGAGTTGGCCTCCATGTCGAAATCCAGCGTCGTCATGCGAGCGTCCACTTCCAGGATCACGCGGAAGTTCACCTGAAACGATAACAGACAATTGCAGTTAAAACACTGCTATCTAATGAAAGCGCCGCAATAATTCTCTTATCAACACCTGCAGAACAATCTGAATCCAGTCTAATTAAACTCTTGGCAAAAAAGGTTATTGCGTAGCGGTTTTATATTCTGTGCTTCTAAACTTACGTTTTTATTGCAACGGCCATTAAACGATCAGACAGGCTATCTATTGGCAATTAGCAAGCAAAGCAAATCACAAATAGGCACGCCGCCGGCCAAGAATAAAGTGGGAGAAGATACTTTTATTAGAGATAGTATATTTAACAGCCTCTATCTTTCCATACCTTCTGTCCACTAGTCATCGGGTTCCCCAGATCGCACTTGAGCGTGCTGTTCCCGGAGCCCTGCTTCTCGACGGAGCAGTATATAGGGGCGGCGTCGGCGGCGTCCTTGTCCAGCCGCTCCATCTTGGCGTACGAGACACCCGCCGGCAGCGCCAGGTAGTACGCCGCCTCGAATGCGTCTTGGCCGCTGTTCTCCACCTTCACGTCTATGTTCACGTTCTCGCTGGAGCCCAGCACGTAGTTCGTTGTCGGGCTGTGGGTTACATGTCATTATTACATTTCAGTTACTTAAGTGTATAAAAATAAGTGTAACATCGTTAAATTCAGGGCAAAAGTTACGTTCAGATTATCAAATGCATTGTTGTATGTGTATGTTATTTGAGTTCAACAGTATTTTTTTGATTTTCTTGTAAATGAATAAGCATTATACGTAGCAGAATTATGTTTCCTCAACACCATCTCGATACAGGTTGTCCAAGATACTTTACTGCCGCGGACTTACTTAACTAAAAAACGAACTTCCAAAACTCCAAACCTCACATAAGGCTATCCCATGGGATATTATTAAAGCAGTTCTGTTGTTTCCTTATTACCTCTACGTATTAACACCACTACTGGTAGTACGTGCCATACGACCATGGTCCATACCATACGGAAGCCACTTACGACATACTCATATGAAAACATATTGACAAAGGATACATAATAGTTGTTCATAGTGTGTACTTACGTGGACACAAACATCTTCAGGTCTGGCACGCATATATTGTTGGTGCCACAATTCTTCTGTATGTTGAGGGAGTCGGTGTGCACAATGCTCTTGGTGTGATCCAGTACGGGCGGCACCACGTCTCCTGACGGCTGCGTGGTCAGCTCATACGTCATCTTCACCTCCATCGGGGTCAGCTTGTCGCGGATCTCCTCCTGGATTGATAAGGATATCCTCGTATTGTATTCATTTATTTTCTTAAAAACAAAATGTTGTTTTGGCTAAGAGAAGGGGTATCCAAAACGATAACCTTAGACTTCATCCTTTTCTTCAATTACTTGCTTCATGGCGATATCCACGCACACTGATAGGTAATACTACTACTAAGTAATAGAAGGCGACATAAAAAGTAACCTGCATAAATGTACCAGACTACATACATTTCTACATGATTTTGAATTATGATCCTACGCGTTGGCTGGTTTACCAACAATTATCTTAAAAAAAAGTATTTCCAGGTCACACGTTTTTACTAAGCCAGGGCCATCCTTATAGCTCTGTTCAGTCTAGGCTTCAGTTACATAAATGTGATAAAGTACACAGAACTATGGACCTGCTAAATATTTTTCTTCCATTCTTGTAATGTCTAATGCTAAAATTTACTCACGTCGATATAAACCACCACGTCCTTGCATTCCTGTTTTCCTTGCGTCAGGAGGATGTGAGTCGTGTATATTGTCTCCCGACTTTCCATCAGGAACATCCTCTTGCTTGTCTTCTGCTTCGAGTCCAAGTCCAGGGTTACCACGAAATCTATTTAAAAATATCGTATTAAAATTTAATCTTAAAAATAGAGCACGAATTTATGTGGAATGGAAACGTTCGTACTGTTATGGATGCCATATGATTAGGACGAAGCTCATCTAAGAGTTAATAAGTATATGCTCGTAAATAACAAAAAAAAAAGGAAAAACAAATAAAATGAATTGATCAGAAAAAACTAGAGAAACTGAAATTGAAATTGAACAAAGGATGATTCTAGAAAAATACAATTAAAAACATAAGTCATTTCGTAAACTAAACGTTGGCGCAAAGTAAACAAATACTTAATTATAACATTCACGTGCCGCTACGCAATCTAACAACAACTTTCTAATGAGTGGTTTATATACAAGGAACAATTTGATCATTACCATTTTGTATTCGAATTCAGTTTTACTATTTTGATCAATTTGCTTGTGTTAACAAAAGCGATCAAATTATTCCACAGGTCTAATTTTGAGTTCCATTCACCAATTCGTTGACAATAACCACTCACCAAAGTAGCAAATATATCCTTCCGCTTGGAAAAAACAAAGATAAATGTGACAAGGGAAATGCTATTTAATTAAATTAAAGAAGGGTAAACTACTATTAAAGATTGCATTCATTTAAATTTCATAGTATACTCAATATTTAACTAAGGTATGTACTTACATACATATACATTGCCCCACTGCTGGGCTCCTTGAGAACATTATCGAGAACTCTCAAGTGTGCAGGTTTCCTCACGATGTTTTCAAGCAAGTGATAATTAATTTCTAACAGGATAAGCATTACAGTAATTTGAATCATAAGTTTAAAGGACTGAAACATGGAAACTTGGTTTCGATGTATGCACTAATTAGAATAGTTCGTAGGTTTGATAATACTAGAGATCCTATAGTGGTCGAAAGTCGGTAAATAAAACTTGCTGAAACCTTTTGACAACCGCCATTTTCATAATAAACGTCAAAAGAGTATACGTATATCGAGTATGCATGTGGGCGTGTCTTCGTGCGTGTAATGTTTTATTTATTGATTTAATGTAGTTTATAAACATTATTATTGAAAAATATTAGCGTTCTGCAATTCTCCTACATATCAATTATAAGTGTGCGATATTTCATACTCCTCCGTCCGTTCAATTTTCGTAGAAAGGGATTGAAAGATTTCGCTTGACGTATTTATATATAGATTACAGTAGGTACGTACCAATCTGTTGGTCGACGTTGACCCCGTCGTATATGAGGCAGAACTCGAGCGACGCGCAGGCGACGAGCGTGCCGTTGGAGAGCCGACAGCGCTTGTCGTCCAGGGATATCAGCTTGTTCTCGCCCATGAACTTCACGTCAGCCATCACCTTCACTACAGGACGCGATCTAATCGGGAATACAACATTTTCAATAACATGCCAATAATGTACAGCCTAAGTTAATGACTATGTTATTAATATGGAACAATTTTATTGCTGTTATTGGATTTTGTTTCTTATAATTTTATTTTATGTTTACGTCTACTACAAATTTTCCCCAACTACGAGGGTTGTGTAGTAGAGAATGCCAGCAGGCATTAAGTCCGCCCATTGTAAACACAATAAAGGATAAATAAATTTTAAATAAATAAATAATACAAGTAAATTTTCTGTTTAAATACATAAAATTTAGACATTCTCTCAGCAATTACAGTTTTATTAATATCTATATTTAATATTATAAATGCGAAAGTAATTATATCTGTCTATCTGTGACACGACCAAACCGCTGATCCGATTGTGATGAAATTCATATGGAGATACTTGAAGGTCTTGGGATGAAAATATACTACTTGATTCCCATTTTATTTTTTAGTTATTTCAAGAATTTCATCCATAAAAATAAGTTGACACAAAACCATTGTCTTGGTTCAGTCCTCGCTTTTCCGCTCAGGACAAAATCTGCCGGGTCTACAGTTATTAAAATAATATTAAAATTATTACTTTTAGCATTACCCGTTTATGAATTAAACATTGTTCCTGTTGCTTGTTTAACGTGCTTATACTTAACGCCTAAAAGAAAAAAACATGCAATGTCCTCACTTGAAGAAAACAACGCTATCAGATTTGTAGGCGCCGACAGCTAAGTCAGTGTAGTTGTTGTTATCGAGGTCCACGCCACCGGAGAGAGAGAACCCGAACGTGGTCAGCTGAGGGCTGACCTCTTCCGCGGTGATAGCCTGGGAGTACTTCTTCCCGATACCTTGCTCGCTGCCGTGGTAGATGTAGACTACGCCTCGGCCATTCTCACCACCGTAAGGCGCTCCTACCGCAATATCTGAAAACATTATTCCCTTGGGTTAATTTGGAGTAAATCCGGAACAGATTTTTTTTAATTGTTTGTGATATATTGTAAACAAATTCTTTAACGGTAATTCTTGGTTCCAAGTCAACACTTTGCATGTATTCGTACCTAATAAGCGTCTCATCCGTTTTGTACTGGAGCGACGGTTAACTATCTTCACATTTGTACATAACAAAGTGATCCTTTATGGGTTCCATTTTTTCCTTCGATGTACGGAAAGGGCTTTTTAGGGAAAAAGGAGGAATTAGGTGGATAATTCTCCTTCGAATGTACTTTATCCGTTTAATACATAATCCTTTTCTTACATGTATATTATAAGAATTGATTGCTTAAAAAATGTTAAACATCTTTAGAAAAGTATCTTACAAATACTAACCTCCAAATCCATCATAATTTATATCTCCGAGAGAAGTAAGCGCTAATCCAAATCTACCTCGAGAGACTTCACCAGTCCGCGCGTCGTTTCTAGCGAATTCCTGTAAGACCGAGAAATCAATCAACACGATAAATCCAAGCCTCTATTTAATTAGTACTAAGTCTACTAACATCAGTAACTTTGCATATAACAAAAGTTAGATTAAGCTTTGTGGGCACAATTTATGTGTACGTTAAAATTAATGTTATGTTGTCTGAATATGATAAGGGGAAAAGATGATAGCAACCTACCATAGAAAGTTCCCTTACCCTGTTTTTGCCTTGGTAGATGACATAAATCCTTCCATGTTCAAAACCATCGCTTTTAACCTTAGTGAACATCGGAGCGCCCACAATGATATCATCAGTACCATCACCATCGATATCTCCTGATGCGAGACTGTAGCCGAAGTAGGCCCCGATTTGAGATCCGCTTATGTTTTTTATGTTTTGTAATTCCCATGTATAGAGAACCACCTGTAAGAATTATTATGAAAGTAATATTAAAAGAATAATGTAATTCTTAATGTAATTGACGAAACACATTGATAAATACTTACCAATCCTTTCAATTCAGAACCTCTAGGTACACCTACAGCCACACCCTGGATTCCTTGGCCAGCAAAGTCTCCAACGGTCACTGAATATCCCATGTAGGAATCATCGTACTTTGGATTCGCTTCAGGCGTTGAAATTAAAACGGGCTTTCCGTTTAGAGTTTGTGCGTTAAGTTGACCTAAAACAGAAGTAATATTAACACATACAAGAAAAGAGAAATTGGAATAAATGAAGTTGTTGGTGCATATAACGCGAAAAATAAATCGTCAAGTGTAAAATGAAGAAAACTTACAATGCTGATAGAATGAGATCATGTTGATAGTGTTTCTTATTATACATGTACAAAGGTTACGTCTATATTACACAAATACATATTAACACAGAAGTACTGACATTTTAGTAGATACTTATAAAATATTATCAATCGTGTATCCAGTAGAAACTCCGTGCATGAGTATGTCTATAAAATAATAGAGAAAAGAAGTATGAATGAAATTTATCGATACAACACTCCACGGATACACTATAATGGATACACGAAATCAAAGCAACAATGGTAAGTATTAAACTATAACAATGAATGACAAACAGATTTGATTTCATAACAAAAATGTATGCAAATGGATCAAAAATCAAACTTAATGCGATTAGTTACCCAAATGAACGTAAACAATATGCTAAATTCCAATTATGTGCTATTATTTTGCTTCAGAAATCTGCTTGACATGAGATCCATGATTGCAAGAAATAAACCTCATAATGAATTTCGTTAACTGCGACTGTTTTAGTCCATTATGAGAGAAACATAAAATAACACGTTGAAGTATTTTATGATTGAAACAATTGTTTTAATTCTCTTCTTGAGCGTGAAATTGTCAAGAATAATAAGAAATTGAAACAAATGAGTAATGACACTTTATCAGACCCAGAAGGACATGAATCAAGTAAGTATAAATAATGTAATTTGCGTAAATATTACACCTCATCCAGTCAAACGTAGGATGTTTTTCTGTGTTAAATATATCACCAAATCCTTGTTACAGCGATGAAATAATCGAAAAGCCAATGGGAACATTATTTAAAAAGTAATTTAATCCATTAGTTTTAAAGCAGTGGGCAAAATTTATTTAAAGCGTTAATGTAAACCTCTGAAACCCGTTTTATTACTGGGTACAGCTAACCTAGAACCTTTGAAAAGTTTTTGGGGTCATTAGATACTCGGTTTTTTGGGTAGATTAAATTTGGAAATACTACTAGGAAAGATTTCTTGTACTACCGTACAACCCTACTACTATGTAGTTTTTTTTTAATTAGGTAGTTTCACTACGTTACCCGATCATTAGTCCAATTATCATCAAGATCAAGTAGGAACGAAAAAAGAAAACGTAACGCATTTAACGTACATTAGTACAATTAAGTACATTAGACAGATTCAATTGAACCTGAAACTAAAGTTAGCTTCGGCAACAATTTTATTTGAAGAGTTCACCGAAAGAGATCGTAAATGGGATGTCAATGATTACAAGTTCTGTCCAATTGCTGATGATAATGACTTGAAAAGCATTTGAGGCCTAAAATTGGTGGCAGCTAAGATCGAGTGTACTTTAAAAGGTAAATAAAAATTACTTGCAGACCTTGCCTTACATATTTTTCAAATTAGTTGAGAAAGTAAGGTAGGATTAATAATAAGATGAGAAGTTATTTCTAATATTTAACGATGTATTAACTCTACATTGAATCTTGGATAACGGATGATACAGAATTGCCGAGTTAAGAAAAATACATTCGCCTTAACTACCACATCATGAATAAGATTTGCAAATGGATTGCTAGGCTTCATTATTTTAAGGTTTAGGCGTTCATAACCCTTTCGCTATGTTATTTCTGTTAACGAGTTATAGTCAATTGGCGATACGTTAGGTCTGTTTACCTTCCTTCGGCGCATAGTACTTGAATGTTGCGCTAGTGTCTATGGATAACGTTCGCCCTGTGGATTGTCATTAAAAATTCAGAATGTGTCACATTTATGGATAGTTACGTATACTGTAATACATGAGTATTATCCACAAATACCAAAACGAAACATACTAGGAGAATTATATTCTGTATGTTGCTCTCAAAATATTTAAGTTATGGCAATTAACATTTTAATATACTACATGATTAATTTGTCAAATAACAACAGAAATGTCACATCGTCTGTCACGTTTTTGTAAACAAAACCATTTTGTTTTCAAATAAGTGTCGCGATAGCAACGCGCTGGCAAGTAGGAGGAACGAACAACAGTGCGAGACAGTATATCATCTAATTAGGCCTACTGATTTTTTTAAATAAATATTACAGAGCAGCATACAGAACACCTTTCATTGATCCTAATATGTTTCTACCCTCACCAAACATAAAACTTATAAATAATTAATAATAAACACTTCAATGGGAATCTTAGTAACAAATACATAGTTATCTTACCTTGCCAGTAGTAGCTGCCTGGAGCGCCCATAAACAGCCGTTGACCATCCTAATAAAAAAAAATTACGTCATTCAATTATGAGGTATGTAGTTATTCATGTGTATTGTGACGACAATAATACAAAACGAGAAAATGGGTCACTTGAAGGAAAATGGTCACTGCCATCTATTTTCAAAAAAATATTTACTTCAAACCGTAAAGTCCAGTTGACACTATTTACACCCTCATTTAACGACAGTCGTCGAATATATCGATCTAAAAATCACTACCAAGATATAGGACCTGTTACATTTTTATGGTGGCACTCACGATAATGTAGGATCGTGTCAATTGCAGACACTGTAGTAGTGTGAAGTGAGCTCGAGTGTATGAGATCGTTCAATGATTAAAGTTTACGATCGAATTATTAAAGGGTGCATCGAGTTTAGTAATTTTTAACACACACAAGAATGGGATTACATAATTATATTTAAATATACGCTTCTTATACTAAGTAGTTTAGAAATAAATTCGTGTCTTTAGGCAGTTACGTAATAATAAAGCTCAATTGGCTCTACCTGCCGAGCGAGACGTCTCGGCTTCGATGCTCGACTGGGGTAGATATTTATGCGACTGGGTATTTCGTGATGTTTCATTTGCCACAACAGATACTCCTGTTGTGAGGATACAAGAGTATGGACGGTTTTTAATATATGGATGAATATAAAATGGTTGAAAGATTTTCAGATTCCTGAACAGCAATTTGAACATACTTTTTGTTCTCACGTCTCCAGCTAACGTTGTGGGTTACGATTGAGTTATTATGGGGCAACCGTACGTTGTCGCTCATCGTTTATGGTAGTACCAACAAACAGAGAGCAGACACCTCAGCACGCAGCGTGTGAACGTGTAGATAACTGACGAGCCACAAAAAGATCCAAAAAAACTGTACCCCTATTACCACTACATGTGTATCGATTTGTTCCTACGGATTAATGTTATTTGTTGCCACTTTCAGATAATGGCTATTTTTTATTACGTTATGCTCTTTCGTTTTATGTATAGTCCAGATCTATTAGAGTCGTTCTGAAACATTGTTTAACTACTTTGAGGCGAATGTGAACGGATCCGATTATATGTTTAAAAGGCAAGGGAACAAATGTCTTCAAAATATCGGTTACCAATTATGGTAATACAGTTCATGTATTAAAAATTGTGTATTTACGAACTTGGATTCCATCGCACATAGAAAAGTCTCTGATTTAACAAGTTCAATAGTTACAGTTTTGTGAAATGGGATTCTAACTTGATGTGTTCAAGGATTCCATCGTCATACTTAAACTTCACAGTTGTTTATATCAGAGCTACTGTCAACGGAGCCGGAGATGCACTGGCGGGCTGGCGGCGTGCGCGGGCGCCGCTCCGCTGATAAATAAACATGCGCGTACGCGTCACGCCATATAAAGCTCGACAAGCGCTGCGCATGCGCGCGCGCACGCCCTCGTACCGATATCACGTGGGGCACACTGTCAAAGTGGAGTTTCACGGACCTCTGTTTTGAAACTTCTTTCAATGATTAACATAAATTTAACACAAAGGCAAAACGATTCAAGTCCAGCTACCAGTTGAGGAGTTCTCATTTAAATTATTGCTTCAATTGAAAGAGTCGAACAAACGCTGTGATATTCCGAAGAAAAGAGTAACATTAAAAAATGCAACGTCAAGAAATGCATTAAAGAATTTTAAATATGTGTTGAAGATCGTCAGAAACAATTCATATGTTTTCAAGAACGTGAAATGCCTTGTTATGTGCGTATTTGAAATCTTCTGACACTTACTTCAGTGAAAGGAAACATCGTAAAGTAATTTAATTGACAGTAAATACTTTTTAGTGTTCTCAAAAGTGTGAGAAATCTACCAATAATATGACCTTAATTACTCTTAATTGTGAGAGATCTAGTCCAGGTAGTAGATGTGATAATAGCAGTTTATTGGAATCTTCATTGTTCATTGTAGTAGCACGAAACACCGTGAATCAAAGATTTAACTCTGCAGTCGTCTTCATACCCGTTTTCTTCGTATATTACCAAAAATATTTAATTCGGATTACTTTCAGGCAACCACACATTTGTTCGACGACATATTCAACCATGCCCTTATATTTGGAACAATAAATAAAACAATTATTCGAACAAATCCCTAAATGTCGCCGATTCAATTCGCGAGCGCGCGTATCGCTTTTCCCGCCAACGCCATTGTCTGCAAATGGCCGACGTTTACGGTCGCGTTCCGAAACCATGTTTGTAAATCCACAAAGAATGTTTAAGACGTTGCAATGACAAGGAATTTTGTTTTGCATAGGAAAAAGGCGCTGAGAAATAAAATCATTTCAAATAGATGGTGCATTGGCGTATGTGTTTTATTACATCCTCGCTGGATATATATGGTACGTATTTATCGAAGTTATTGCTCAAGTTTAGTTCTGATGAAGAGCATCATAATTTTAGTTGTCGATGTTCAGTTAGTTAGTTGTTCTCTAGGTCGCATTTCAGGGCATATCGGTATTATCATTTTAAATTTATATTGCAAATGTAGATTTACAATGTCTACTTTATAGCTTGTTCTAATAAATTAATCACATAACATCCTTACTAAATATTCGTAGGCATTTTGAGTAATGCATGGGATGAGTATAGTAAGTTTAACTAGCGGCAATGCTACAGAGCATTAATAAAAATACTTCACAATTTTAGTTTTATTTTAGAAAAAGCGCATTAAACTTTAATGATGCGTTTCATTTTGCATCCGCCCGACCAGCGCCGACGCCATTACGATTCAACTCGCTGCTCCAATGAATAGCAATGAATCAATTGCACCCGAGATCACACCTCGGCTCCTCGTGCTTGCTCCTCTGTTTAATAGAGAGAGTGAGCTGATACAAACGTAAATCGTATAGCACAAACTTTACTCATGTAACTGTATTGATTAAAATTGCCAAAAAATATTAATCCGTTAAACTATCCGAGTCATCTTTTTTATTGTTAACTAGCGATGTCCGCGGCTTTGCCCGCATGGAAAGCAGTATGTCCCAAAGCTTTTCCCGCGGAAATCGCGACCCTAATATAAAAATTAGCCTAAGTTTCGCCTAATTACATCAGCTATCTTCCAGTGAAACTCCCGTCAAAATTGGTCCAGCCGTTCGGAGATTTACCTAAACTAACAGACAGACAGACAATAATTGTAAAAAATGTTATTTTGGTATATGTATCGTGTATACGTACATGACGTATGTGGATTTAGAAAAACCGGTTATATTAATATTACAAACAGACGCTCCAATTTTATTTAGTTGTATAGATTACATTTACATTTAAGCAAACGTCTTCAATTACTTTAAGTAAATCTTGATAATTTATGTAGCTTTATAAACCGCCTCGTGATTTTATATTGGTATATCAGATAAGATGCGGAGCTTCCTTAGCGCGGAACCATGACATAACTCCTTTTCAGGCCGTTTTCCTTTTTCGTGGCATAACTGACGTTGACACTCCA
Source organism: Perichares adela (assembly GCA_018251795.1). Lineage (NCBI taxonomy): Eukaryota > Metazoa > Arthropoda > Insecta > Lepidoptera > Hesperiidae > Perichares > Perichares adela. The sequence continues at coordinate 11,753 of DWPQ01000226.1, forward strand.
AATTGTGGGATATCTCCGTGGCAACACAATGGTCTCAAATATTGTTACAGAAGCGAACGACTTACAGCGATAAACAGGGTTTTAGCATTCTTTTCAATGTCTGTTCTGTCTATCACATTATACTCGACGTGTTCTTGTAATTCAGATGAATTTTACATTTGGCTTAATATATAAATTAAACTAGGAATTTTCATTAATTGACCATCTCAACGAAGCTTTTATGCGTTTGAAATTTTCTCAATCGTATAACTTGATAAATGTTTTTTTTCGGATTTTGGGAAAACATAAATGTACCAAATTATTTTAGACTCAGAATTCATGTTAAGAATTCTCAGAAGACGTACTTCTCCTTTGCTTATCTTACCGGTAATCATTTAGCTACAAAATTAACACTCAGGATACAAAAATAGGACGTAAAAAAGGGTTTAGCTACCACTCTATCGTGACAACAAAAGAATCCGTTTTTTGGTAGTCATTTATGGAGCTTGATTGTTATAGTGTCAGATAATGGAAATGAATGACGGGCTCGTGCTCACGGCCTGAATGCAAATTGATTTTAATTTTAAGAAACTCCATACCACTCTTATCATTCTCGCGTATTTATGGTCTGAAACGCAATGTGTGATTTCCCAGAAACGATTACATTCGCCTTCGATATTATTATTGTGTCGGCAATTTCGTAATTTTAGGTTTCAATATTAAACTGATTTACGTCACCGTCGTAAATTTGTGAAACTGCAGTTTACGCTTTGTTACCGATGGGGCCACTAAACTCGACATATATTTTATCTCCAGCATACATTATTAAAACTTTGGGATGAAGGCCTTCGAAGGTTCCATGCAATCAATTATTTTAAGTGTCACGTGCGTTACAGAAAATAATCAATCATCGCTACCGCAATCGACATTGAAAGCCAAGGCTAATCAGATCCATCAGAGAACAGGCTTCAGGCAACTAAACAATACAATCATAAATGTAACAGAACTTTTCTCGGTCACGATATTGTCATATCAAACTAACGATGACATTAAACAATATTATTCACGCATAATGGGTTGTTCTAACATGTGTGTCGATAGTCCAATCCATTGGCACAGTGCCAACCTAACACACTTTGCTCGAACGCGTTTCCTGCGATATGCCGCACGAGACTTGAAGCAACTATCTCATTATTCAGTTGGCACTTACTTATTCATTCCTCTTAGCGTAATACTAGTAGAGTTTACCGCTTATACAGGCTTATCTGTATTGCTCGCAAGTTTGTTGCCAATGTTAAGAAACGACGTGAATCTAAGTGCATGCTTTGCAATGCATTGTGGTTAGGTTAGACTCCAATCGGTACGGATTTGTTGGAAATGGAACATAGATTGTCCGGGTCACGACGACATTGATTCGTTGCAGAATAGATAATCCTAGTAAGTAGATATTGGTTCAGTTCCTGAATATCCAGTAATTATCATTTGTTGGTTGATTATCATGGCTTTTATTTTAGCAATTGTATACTAAGCTAAATCCTGAACCTTGTCTTGCACCCCTAAGGACATATAAGGCGGCAATCTATCGAACTGTCAGTCATGTGATATCTCAGCAACATCGCGTCCGCCAAATAAAGAGTTTCATAAAGCCAGTGAGACAATACGATTTACTACTATTTTCGGAATAGAAATCGGTGTGTGGTTTTGCGTTATTTTTTGCGCTGGTAACAATAAAAGTTTTTAATAATTCATAAGGGCACGCTGGCGGTGCCCCTGGTCGCGAGTGGTCGCGGGCGCATTCGTGTCACGTGCGAGCGCACGATGCGATCACGTTGATAATTCAACAAGGCAAAAATAGTGCTATTCCCACGATCGTAAAATCACGATGTTTTACATCGCCTCCCCAGTTTTTTGCAAAGCTGGAGACACGTTCGTTTCTCGAGAAACTACTTTCTTGTAGGTCTTTTTGTGGCAATTCGGTTTCGATCTCTGCTCATGGTTTTTTAAAAGTATTTTGATCGGTGCAAGACCTGTTAATGTTGGGTCATTTAAATCACTTAAAGGTCTGTCATTTTAGTTTTTGCTACCGTCATTAATCACCAAAAATGAAAATCGTCGGTTGTGCAAATTATGTTTAATTTTGGGTTTTATCAAGACATTGAATGGCCGCAAATTGACCATAAATAAAGCTTTAGTGCGATTAATGTCGGAATAATTACAATTCACGAGTTTATACCAAATTGAATAACAGATACGCGCGTATTTAAAAAGAGCTTACCGATCGACCAAAACACCGGTAAATATAAAATCTTAGAATAATTTTCCCAAAAATCGTCTTCGAAAATTTATGACACTCGTGGCTTCATTATTGTACTATTTGTAGCTATATTAATTTTTCTTTTGTAATTTAAATTACCGGAATAACTAAAATATAAATATGTGTATTTTTTAAAGATAAAAAAATCGTCTTACATATATTTTTATTTTAAAATAAAATAAATTTATAATCAATATTGCGTTATTACCAGAGATTAGATTTGACTTGCGAGAATTTTCTTTTTATAGGCGTTTTGTAATTAAGTACTTAAGAAAGAAAATTACTATACCAAAAGTTACTATTCCAAAAGTATAAAGTCAAAATACTTAAATTTCGTTTCCATTCAAAAGTAATAAAACAGGTAACTTTAGACGGGAATTATTCCATACAAGGCCAACGGTCGCAATTCAAAAAATTCTCATCAATGTATTCCCCTTAATCTGAACCTGAACTTAATTACCTTACTGCACTCACACCACATTAGGCCGCACACTATATTGTTGATGCATTATGTACCATATATCCCATCAAATTTAATGTTTAAAGACAGTCCGAGTTTGTTACATTACAAATTTCTTCTCAAACAGCCTATTAAACTAAATCTAAGGCTCTAAGTCTAAGGCTAAATCTAAGTATTTCAAACTAATTTTATATTACGATTAATATTACATTATTATTTTTGCAACGCGGTAAAAGAAAATCTATAACTTGACTTTATTATTGTGTGCAGATCAGTTTGTAAGATGATACTACAATTCGGGGTAATATAATAGCATTAACATTAAATTAATAGTCTTTATTTCAATAAGAATATAAATAAAATTATATATTTTTAGCTGTAAAACAATAAAAATAATGAATATATTATTATAAGTGCTTACTCTATTTTTTTTCGATTTTAGTGAAGCTGCTAATACTATAAATTTATAGCTCCAGCAATTAATAAACAAACCACGTGTGTGAAATATTTGTACAAGTGCGTAAATAATGTCTTACTGTGTATTTTATTAGTCTTACAAACTGTGCCAATGTCGAAATAGACGTTGGGAAAAACTTAAATATGTGAATAAGATAAGATCTTAAAGATCTTACACACTCACATTCTCCCACTCACACACTCGTGGATTCCCCGTAATAGAACTGACACACATATAAGTTTATTAATCGGAACTTTATCGTCACAGGTATAAAAGTTGGTCGTTGTGAAACGAACCTAGAACTATTCGCAGACAACCTCTACAACTAGTTTCGGTAAAAGATCAGTAAACTTAGTATTTACATAATTTTATAATTTTTATTTACGTATTCTTTATTGCAATAGCAATATTATTACTGATAATCTTTATTATTTGCAGCTCACGGAACATCACTGTACTCGTTTAACTAGTGTTTGTTAAATTTCGATTGTGTTAAAATACTATTTGTATATTTGTTTTCACTCAGTCTATATTTTATGAAAGGAATCAGGTAATATTTATACTTACATGATTATTTATTATTAACAATATATCCTATGCTTTACGTGACTTATGGTGTTATTACAGTGCTTACCTTTGATACGGCGGCGGAGAAACCTGCCTGACACAAGCCAGTCTTGCGTTGCCCCGTGCTCGCTGTCAAATTTAAAAAATAATTAATCACTGAACACAATTTTATTTCGCAGAGAACAATACCTTTGCTTGGTTTTCTTATCGATTTAAAATACTAGACAAATTGTTTGATTTTATTTGGTATGTATACCATTATCTAAACTAGATTTTATTGCTTCTTGATCAGTTGCTTGGGGAAATATAATATTATGACTATCTTCATACTACTGTATTCATAAAACTGTACTCGACTATTGTACCTTTAATTAAACTTTACGAAAACAGTACAAGTATAATATAATTATATTTTTGGTATATAATTAAGTTACAAACGAAGGACCACCTTACGGCAGCCGGTCACCGCCCATGGATAGATAACTATAGATAACAGAACGCCTATCTAATACTAGCTACACAATAAGACAATAACATGCAGTATTATATCACACATTTAAATATTACAATTAGGTACAAAATGGATTCCATGGATATTATTTTACCTCCTAAATTTTATTCCTAAAACCGACGTATCACGAAAACAATATATTTGATCCAAATATAATTCGTAGAAATGTTTCACAGATTCTTAATTTAAATTAGTGTTTTTTTTTATTAAGAACACAAAAGAACTTCGACATGAGTTGCCAGTATTAAATGATATTATTCAACATCAGAATTTGAATATGTCTTGCGGCGAACATGGATGACATATCTGTGCGTTGTAATTATATGTGCCGTATGACAATGTACGTGTTACACTAGGTACTACACTGTACAGGTGCTATGACATCGATACCACATGTACATACTCACCCTCTTCCACCGTTGTAAACCCTAGACAAAATATATGTATAAGTAAAAAATAAAGCATATCGATATATATAGGTACGTACAGCGCAGGCACCAATCATGATTTCATCATTAATCATATATCTCTATTACAGTCCCGATCTAATAACTATATTATTTTAATTATATATGTAAAAAACTATTGACGTTCCAGTGTTAATATTTCATTCCAATAATTAAGAAAACATAAAATACAAAAGTAACAAGGGACTTCGAATTAATATAAGCAATAATAACGTTGTAAAATATATTAATAGACTTGTTAATACTTGTTATATTTGTTGGTCCTTCGAGCAGGACAAGCGCCATGTGTAATTCTATTCAAAACTGATTCTCTAGCCTAATAGGCACTTAGTTTTTTTTTTGTTTTTGATAAACTATACATATAAATAGTGAATGTATATTAGGTCTAATAAACAAATCAACGCTTCAAGTCGTGTTCCCGTCACGTCGACGTCCCGCGTCACGCTAATTTCACCTCTCAATTCACCATTACCGGCGGAAGTGACCGCGAGCTTTCTGCCGCGTTATACACAAAGTTCACGCCTGGAGCTTTTTGCGTTTAGTTACAGGTTAAGCAAACTATTATATAACGTTGAAATATATTATTTTAGGGTACGTTAAGTCATTGTATTAATGTTTGTGATCTAAATTCACAATATTGGTTTTATTTAATTTAATATTTCTTTTAACTGATTATTTAACTTGAACTTTAATTACGTAACTAATTTGTTTCGGTATAAAAATAATAAAAACTTTTTGTAGAACTGATTTATACGGATTTTTATAATCATTGTGTCAAGAAATAAACTTAAATAGAGGTCAAATTTTCGGTATTATTGTCTCAATGAACTTACGTATTCTGCAAGGTGAGAATTCCTTGACGTCGTAAGCTTCCGGTGAAGTAGCCACGAAGCAAGATCCCACTGCGTCACGCTGGTTCAGCTTGGCCGTCACAAACGACACGTAACGCGGGGCGCAGGCCTGGAGACAACGGAAAATAACTATAATACAATATTCTACTTAGTACTAAGATAATCTAAGCAAAATATTTAAATCCCCTTTTACGAAAATTGCGCGGGGGAGTATAAAATTTCGCACATTTATAGTTTATGTGTAGGAGAAGTGCAAAACGCTAATATTTTTTCAATAACAATATTTATAAAGTACATTAAATCAATAAATAAAACATTACACACACAAAGACACGCCCACATGCATACTCGATATACGTACACTGTTTTGACGTTTATTATATAAATGGCGGTCATCAAAAAGTTTCGGCAGCGTTTTATTCATTGTACTATTGAGATACTATTTTCTATTCATAATAATTTAAGAGTTATATTTTATTTTATTATTATTATCAGAGAATAGAGGTCTAACAATTTTGGTCGAACTTCGACCACCACGCGATCTCTAGTTTATATAAATGTGTTTAAAATTATTTCGACATCACATACACTTCCATAACCGACGACCATGGAAAAATAACAGCAATTATAATATCACACGGTTTTAACGAGCAACTAAGGTGAAAATTATGGTGAATGTTATGGCGTATGTGTAAAACTAATTAATATTGCCAAGGTGTTGCGTGTGTACTACAACCATTAATAACTTTAATGAGGGTTTCATAATTTCAATTTAAAATTAATTTGTTAATCGTTGTAATTTTCAATAGGATTAATGCTATTAAACAATTACGAATAAACTAATCATAATATTATTTCATTTATCGGGAAGGAACTGATTCCCAGGCCACAGTTCACGCTCTAATAGGAATCAGTGTACAAAATATAGTATTTATTATTATTATTGATTGTATAAAAAAATTGCTGGCTTAAAAAAACTAAAAAATATGCGTAGGTATATTAATAATAATAATAAAATTCATTTATTGCCACACCAACGTTATAATGTATAATATAAAACTAATATTAAAAAAAAACTTATCCTAATCAGTGGGCAAAAGGAGGTGGCTCAGCTTAACCTGACACGGGATCATAGTCCCGTACAGCACTGTTTTTCAGCTACAATATAGGTAAAGTCATCCAAGTCTCTTAAACAAATTAATTTATATCCACTTTGTCCACAGACGTATCCGACAAGCCCGGCAACGTGGAAGTCGCTGATCACGACAATCAGAGTGCTGAAATCAAATGGGACCCACCGAAATCAGACGGTGGTGCGCCCATCCAGAAATATATTGTACAGAAACGTCCTAAGGGCGGAGATTGGGAGAACGCTGCCGAGGTAATTCAAATTAACACTAATAGTAAAGTAAAAACTCAAGCATAATAACAAAGGAATACCCACACATGCGTATATACATATACACCCAAACGCACCCACACGGACATATACACACGTATATTGAACACCCACGTAAGTACAAGCTCACGCACACATACACACGTAAACACACTTGCATAAAACACTTTTGTTTTCCCGTTAAGAAAGTTACATCTCACATCTTGAAGAATTATAAAACGTGTCCCGTAATGAATGGATAATCCAGGAATGTAAGATAGTGCATCTATAGGACGCTCAAAAAAAAACCCCAAAAAAAATAATTCAATCGATACCCAAAATATGAAAAACTAAAAAAAAACCTTTTTGTTGACCTTACTGTACTTTTAGGTACACAACTTTTTTATTTATTTATTTTTTGTTCACCCGATATCTGCACTATTAGGCATTCCAGAACTATCCATTCATTACGGGACAACCTGTACATATAGAAGTTATATAACTGTATAATTTTCCGCTAATGTAAAACTATAGTTTTTACAATATTTTACTGTATTGGATGTGTACCCAATAAACGTTTTTCTTTCTTTCATTTTTTTCAAATTTATGTATACCTATAATAATATACTTACCTACTATTATTACCATTCGTCAGGTACC
>DWPQ01000227.1:0-19376 GCA_018251795.1 Perichares adela
CTAGCTAGCCAGCTAGCTATGTAGTTCTCATAAGGGCTAACTCAATATAAATACCATTAAGTTCTATATTTCTTTTCTAGCATGACAGGCTGTCGAAAAATCCTATACGCCACTTGATGGTAAGAAGTCATTGTCGCCTGTTAACATCGGCAACTCCTGAGGAGTTTCTAACGTTTTGCCAGCGTTGACTGAGAACTCTTTTTCTACCTTTTTTACAGCACCCCATGTCATAGCTTCAGGAAAACCTTAGTAGGAAGCTTACTGCAGTTTGCAATTGCGGAAAAATGATCGTTAAAATCGGAGCTTCGAAGTAGCAACTGCACTTGTGTGTCTGAAAGTTATGTAGGAAAATTCTACCTCCTCACCATATGCACTAAACCAAATTCCATCTTTATACTCTCTCTGGTGTTGTTCATGTCTATAGGCGAAGGTGACCACTTACCATCTGGTGGCCCGTCAGCCTTTCGCTAGTCCTTAAGGCTGTAAGAAAAAACCAGGGCCCTAATTCAGATTAAGTATTTTTTTACGATTAGAATTTAAATTTAAATCTATTTCAATTTTAATTAGCATTGTCATTTTTTTAATGTAATAAAAACTAATCCCAATTAAATTATTTTCGTAATTAAATTATTCTCAGTGGTGCCTATGAAAATCTAACAATTAATAAGTTGCTAATTGAAAGGCAATTCAATATGTGTCATTGTAACAATTGTAACACTATTGGTCTTATATATTATTAGAACAGGGTACCAAATCTTACATTTTGTAACATGTTGTACAATTTTGTAAGATTTGGTACCCAGTTATAATAATAAAGATTTTTTTCTTTCTTTCTCGCAATTCAACCATAATGTTTGCATTTATAAATTCATAGAGTCAGGACCCTGGTTACTTGTTCACAGTGCACATTACTAAGCGTTTCTTACCACAGATGCTCTATTGCTTCTACCCCAATGAAAAAACTTTAATTTATTATTATCAGGCATAATAAATGTTACATTAACACCATATTAAGATTGAGGTTGCAAGCTTTCATAGATATATGAAGTACAAACAACAATTTACTACAATAACAAGAAGCAGATAGAAGGTTATTTACTAATCTTTTTAACACCAATTGTATTTTGTGTCCCATAATCCCTACTTCCCTACTAATATTATAAATGCGGAAATAACTCTGCTACGCTTTCAAACCTAAACCATCGAACCGATTTTGATGAAATTCAGTATGAAGATAGAACTGAACTTGAGAAAGGACATGGGCTACTTTTTATCCCAAGATTCCTTCGGGTCCCGAAGCGAAGCGAGGGCAGTTCACTGGTAGGTTATGAATTTAAGTTAATATTTGGAGCTAATTACGTTATTAAGTTATCACCACATACATAACTAGCGTTTTCAGCCAAAATGAACATTACAGGCTTTCCGAAACTAACCATAACACGTACAAAATCTTTTACGTTATATTCTAGAAGAGAGCGGTAAAGAAATAAGAAAGCTAGTAGATATAAAACCGTATGATACTAATTAAATCTTTCAGTATTTAATTAATTCTTTAATATTTGCATTTTTATTTTGTACGGTAGTAAGCAAGGCTTAATTAGTTAAGCTTTATTATTTTGTAAATATTAAGGTCCTATTTTGTACCTTTTTATATTATGCCTTTAATTTATTCTGTATTTTGTTTCTCTGTTTTTTATGGACATTTTGCTGTTAGCCCTAGCGGCCTTTACAGCTCCTCGTGGTCAGAGGACACTGGCATCATTGCCCCGCTGAATAACTAGGCTATTTCTTTAAGTAAAATAGCTGCCAGTCTTCTGGTTATATATTGGTTGAGTTGTATAATAATACAAGTGTTTTCAAGAGGTTTCTTTAGCAACATAATCCGGGAATACCTCCTTGTGTGTGAGAGAGCAGAACATACTCGTAGATACAAATTCTGATAAGTATATCGGTTATGTATGTAAAAAATACCTATGTTTAAAAATAGTAATTTTATTTGACTAAAAAGATATTGTTGAAATACATTAAAATTAAATTTACAAAAAGTAATCATTATAATTAAAGTAAAATAAATTAAATTAATTAAAATAAAAAAGAATAAAAGTTTAATAATTTAAATAATAAGCCGCTTTCAAATTGCAGTCAGTGGGATGATTTCCCAAAACGCTGGCGACATTACCTCGTTGGATCGCTAAGCTGACCCTTTAGCCAAGGTAAGCGCCAGCTCTGGGAACACCCGTGGTGGTTTTAGCCGGTAGGAGTCCGGCATAACTCTCTGTCGCCCCCGCGATGGAGATGTATCTATGAGGATTTCCCCAGGTTATAAAAAGGGGATGAAAGTTAGTATATACTATATAGTGTGGGTGTGTGTGTGTTAAGAGAAAAGATTTGATTGTTTGTTTGTTTATTTGTATTGAATAGGCTCCGAAACTACTAGACCGATTTGAAAAACTCTTTTATCATTAGAAGCCGACATTATCCGTGATGAACATAGGCTACTTTTTACCGCGGAATGCTTCATTTCTACGGGAAAACTGGTAATAGTAATTTATATGGCAAAACAGAGTTTGCGAGTTCAGCTAGTAAAATATAAATATAATCACAATTAATTTCAATGCAATAATTTCTGAGTCTTCAGTAATCTTGTGGCTTTTATCAATTTGACCGATTGAGATCGTATGCAGAGAACACGTACTTATTGTTCGAGTCGATGCTTCATGCATTTGATAGATCAGTAATCGTTTAAACTATTATTGTTCTCATGTCAATGGCGATTGTCTTTTCTGATAAACAAAGTTCTAAATCTAACAATTTTTTAGATATGTTGTTATAATGTTTGTTTATAATATTGGTAAATAAAATGTGTACTAATATGTTAAGTTACTGGGGGTTATTTGCTTTATTTTTATCTTATTTGTTACCTTTAGTTTGCCAATGCAACATTTCTGTTCACAGCTAAGGAGTGATTACTACTCTATATTCATATTTCTTTTTAACATTTCTCATTTATATGTTCCACGAAAACAACATTTCCTAGATTTTTATTATGCTATATTTTAAATACGAATGTTCATTTTTAGGAATATTGGAGCAATCAGAAGTTAGTTTTAGGCGAAGCGTTGTTAAAGGTGACTGCATGGCGTGAATTTGCCGCGTTGTCAGCACGTCTGCCCATCAGCGGCATGGCTCCACGACCAGCCGTCGCCTTGTGTAGTATGCTGAACGCATTAGTTGAGCCACTGTACAGAACGTGAGTATTATGAAAGGGAAAAACATTTATGCCCTAAAAATATGGTGAATAATAATAAATGAATTATAGAGTGATACAACATTTTCTAATTCACTGGTTTTTATTGCAATGGTTGTGAAATATCTTAGATCTATTTTAATTTGATGTAGATAAATGTAGATAGTGGAATTGGATTATTAAACATTTAATTGTTAGTTTATTGCATGACATTATGCATGTTTACATGCAGTTTATTGTTGTTGTAACTTTAACTAGCAAAATACTTTGATGCATATATTATTTATTTGTATTTTTTCACCTTTTAGTCATTGCCGAGTAGCACCAAAAATAATAGGGAAACCCGTTCCACCATTAAAATCCAGCCTGGCACCTCCAGCTTGTAAAACATTCGAAAGTATGCGGGAAACAGTAATTCCAGCTTTGATATTATTGGGACCATCTCTTCATTGTGATCCAGTACTGATGTACAAAGTAAGAATATTGTCAATGTGGAAGTGTTTGGATGGTACCCTCTCTTGAATGTTGATTGATTGATATTTTATGATTGTTTTAGGTAATTCGTATTTTAAGAACCTCCCGGTCTTTAAAAGAAGATCCACTGTACCATGAAGCACTTACAATATTAGATGCAGCAATACTCCCAGCTCTTACGTTGATGGAAGGAAATTGTTGTATGGCTGAAGAGGTTTATACTTTACTCAAGTTATATCCATATCATTGCCGGTAATATCCATATCTCTATATATTTATAGTAATAATTTGATGGTGTTAATGTGATTGTATTGATTTTAGGTATTGCTTGTATTCTCGTTGGAAAAACGAATCAGGTGAGCGTATCCCGTCTTTGATGCGCGTTCGCGGTAATTCCTTGCAACGAATCAAACATATAATGAAACGTGTTTCGAAGGAGAACATAAAGCCGCAGGGGCGTCTTATTGGAAAGTTGTCGCATGCTGCCCCTGCTTTTCTTTTCGATTACATGCTCCTACAAGTAAGTAAAAATTAATAACAGTTTAAAAACATATAACAATGTTAAAAATTATGGCTTTATTTTGAAGAAGTCTTAAAAAAAGATATTATGCGGCTCACTGCTTTTTTTTACTGGCAACTAGTGGGTGATGCTCCTGTGTTGCACATATGTATGGCCTTTCTGTCGGTTTGTCTGTTTCTTTGCTGGCTATTGCAACAGAAACAAAATTTGATATAAGTCTACTATTATTCTCCTAACAATATGATCATACAAGGTTTTCTGAATATAGTTATGTTATTTTATTTTGTCCAAATAAACAGACATATCGCCTCATAGAGGTCATTGTCGTTCATGTATATCAGTAACAACATTATCAATGCGTTATCTGTAAGGAAGGAAACATAAACGCTTGTTTAATTATTTCACCAACATGTGACACTACAGCTAAACATGTTATTTACTTCTGTTATTACATTACTAAAATGGAATCAAACCACCTACTTACAGTGCCAGTCAATTTACCATTTCAAATTCTGATGACCTTTAAACTTCTCAGATTCAAACTTATGACAATCTTATCGGGCCCGTGGTGGAGTCTCTGAAGTATTTAACGTCCCTGTCGTTGGATGTCCTCGGGTACTGCCTGGTGGAGGCGCTGGCAATGCGCGGGTCGGGCGGCGGCGCGGCGCACCCCCCGTGGCTGCAGGCCCTCGCCGCCTTCGCTGGCGCCGCGTTCAAGAAACATAATATTGAACTTACAGCACTGCTACAGTTCGTCGCCAATCGCCTCAAGGCGCATCAGAGGTAACTACTCAGTAAATTAGTTTTTATTTATGGAGTTCATTCTGTTTAGATAAAAATGTATATGGATGCGATTCGTTTTCCTTGTAATCACTATTTGCATAATTATGTGCTTTAAAAATTCAATCTAAGACTGCAACTATGCTTTGCTTCAGGATAAATCATACTTTAGAATACAAATCATACTATTACTAAGGAGGTAGAAACCCCAAGGGCTCTGCAGATATTTAATCATTATAATAAAGAAAACTATTTTTATTACACATATTATGATTAAAGATTTAATTCCTACTGTGTATATTTCAGTCAAGACTTGTTAATCCTAAAAGAGATTGTACAAAAAATGGCTGGCATAGAAGCAGCGGAAGAAATGACTCCAGATCAATTGGAGGCCATGGCCGGTGGCGAGCTCCTGAAAGGAGAGGTATTTAACTTATTTTGTAGTATAATTATTATAGGTTTTCGAAAATACATCTGTATGTGAGTCGAAACTACTTACTTATAAAGGTTTTCACTTAGTTAATCTTGAGGCAATAGAAGACATAAAAAGCTACAACAGTGATGTGTCAAAGAAAATATTACATGATACTACAATGAGAAATATGAACTGTTATGAATTATATAATATTTTTAAAAATTACAGCCCCTTAATTATGAATATCAATATTTTGAATCGATTTTGAAATGATATCAGAATGAATAATGTTTAATTAATAATATCCTATTGTCTCACTGCGGTCTTTAGTAGGCAGCTACTATGTTGAAGCTAAGCATGTTATAATTTTCAGGCCGGGTACTTCTCTCAAGTACGGAACACAAGGCGTTCTTCAGCGCGACTAAAGGACGCTATAGTTGGCAACAATCTAGACATTGCATTATGCATTTTATCAGCGCAACAGCGTCATTGCTGCGTTTGGAAAGGTATATTCACCTTAATTCGTGTGGTATTACAAATCTGGTCACAAGACTGTTAAACATTTTGTTTATTTTAGAATATGCGGAGGATATCCCAACTCCTGGCGAACCACCAGGGTCCCAGCTGAAGGTCGTTGGTCGTTTAGCTGATCAGTGTCAGGATGCTTTGGTACAACTTGGCACTTTTCTTGCGTCCTCACATGCACCCGACGAGTATGCCGCGAGGCTGCCGCCCCTGAAGGTAATTAAAAAAAAATTGTGTTGGTATATGTATGCTACAGATATATAAAACTAAACAGAACCAACAAATAACAAACAAGGTATATAGATCTGTTCTCATATTTGAAGAATTCATATGTTGGCATTGGGCATAAAGTATTGGGCATACTTTACCATGGTTGGAGCTGTAGGGTATTGACTAACTTGATTATTGGATGCCTGTTTTTTGGTCTACACCATATTAGCTGGATCTATAACTACCCCACCACTGGGTTTCGATGTCCTTTCACAATGTCAGGCACCATACCAAAGTCAACCACGTTGGTCCAATACAGATTGGCAGATTTGCCATATGTTTGAGAAAAACGTAGGATTCTCGCTGGTATTCAAGTTTCCTCACCTACATCTTCTTTCACCTGAAGCAAGGCATAATTATTTTTTTAAATGCACGGAACTTGAAGAGTTCGAGGTGCGCGATGATTTGAACCTACCTGGCCACCAACTTGGTAAATCAATGGTTCAAATATACAAATAAACATGTTAGTATATTAGACTAAAGTTTAAACTAGAACCCATGGAATGACAATATTATTTTTATTTATTCAGGAACTCCTCCGTGATTACCATGTAGACGCTGATGTAGCGTTTTTCCTTCATCGTCCAGTACTGGCTCAAAAAATAGCGGCAAAAGCCGAAATATTGCGAAAGAGCTCAGATTTGAAAGCTGATAAATCTGGAATGAGTATAGAACTGTACACGGAAGCCGCCCAGGATGCGTTGGAACCAATAGTTAAATCAATCACACCTTTACTGCCTACCAGAGTTTGGGAGGACATTTCACCAGAATTTTATGTAACATTTTGGTAAATATATTCATGATTATTTATTTGTTATAAATATAAATAATAGTGTAAGGATTAAGCCAGCTAAATAAGCCAGTCAGGTAAAATCCTATCGCTATGCATCCACCACCTTCGGGGTTAAACTGGGTGATACAGAGCTTAGTAATGTCTAACGTTTGAAAGTGTGAATGTACACAATCACATGCTTCAATTACTAACCGCAATGTTTGTGATTGTAGGTCGTTATCAATGTACGACCTCCGAGTCCCAGTGGAGAGTTACGAGAGAGAAGTGGAACGGTTGAAGACCGCCGCGGCGACGGCCGCTAAGGACACCTCGCAAGGAACTAAAGGGAAAAAAGAACAGGAGCGTTTCAATACTCTCATTGAAAAGTTACAGGTATGCCAATTGCAAGATTTAGGTTGAAACTCTTAAGGTTTGAATTTATTCGATTTGGGTTTTGTTTAGTGTACGTAACGATCTCGAAGGCGTGTAAAGTCTGCCGCACTGGGCCTGTATTGTGGGCCTTAAACCGTCATGGTATTAGTGCAGACCTGAGCTTGGACAGTTGTGATGTTGATCTAAATGACTTAAGAGAGTTCTCTTCTTATTGGGATTGGTTTTATGAAATCAATAAATACAATTTGTCTTGCGTTATGCTACATTATGCCGCTTGAGATGACGCTTAGTTATACATCGTCGGTAGGAGGAGCGACGTCGGCAAGAGGAGCATGTGTCGCGCGTGGCGGCGCGGCTCAGTCGCGAGAGCGCGGGCTGGTTCCCGGCGCGCGCCGCCAAGTCGGCCCGCAACGAGGCGGTCACTCGGCTCATGCAGCTGTGTCTGTTCCCGCGCTGCGTGTTCACCGCCGCCGACGCGCTCTACTGCGCGCAGTTTGTTCACACCGTGCACGCGCTCAAGACGCCCAACTTCTCCACGCTGCTTTGCTATGATAGGGTGAGTGGGTTCTTCAACAATCATTAAATCTCTAGGTTACGTTAATAGTCAGGTTTGCTGATAGAGGCTACCTAAATGAAGGCAAGGGTTCTATTAGTTACTTGCAGGAATTGCACGAAGTAAGTCTTACTTGAAAAACGAGTTCCTTCTGGGTCGGTCGTTAAATATCAACGGATTCTAACGTTGCTACTAGTAAAGGATATACTTCGAGATTATAGCGCTTTAAAATTGTGACAAGACTGATCGCATTGTTGATGTGTGATGTTTAATTGTATGTACACTCGTATGTAGTAAATGATTGATGATGATGATTGATGATGTCCTGAGTGTCGTTGTATTATTTTAATTTACTACTATGGGTACATTCCGTTTTTCCTCGCTGTTAATGTGTTACGAAATGTGAAGGAGATCGAGAGATGATAAATTGGTTAGAGACAGTGTAGTCGTGTTTACGTTGCAGTTGTTCTGCGACATAACGTACTCGGTGATGTCGTGCACGGAGGGCGAGGCGGCCCGCTACGGCACATTCCTGTGCAAGGTGCTGGGCACGGCCATGCGCTGGCACGCGGACCGCGCCGCCTTCCACCGCGAGTGCGCGCACTACCCCGGCTTCGTCACCAAGTACCGCGTCTCCAACCAGTTCACGGAGGCCAACGATCACGTCGGATATGAAAACTACAGGTTCATTATAATTTATTGTTTATTTATATCGCTTCAAACAATTCAGTATAACTTGTAATCGAAAAGATTAGGAGCGTACTTAAACACGCCGCCACGGAGCTGATCGATGGATGTTTTAGTGTCATTTCAAAAGTCTGAATTTCTTAATGTCAACAGACTGTTCCTATATCATCATGATCATGAAATTGCAAAACTTGCCTTGTTTTATATTATATCCAATTTGATTGACTGTAACAGTGTTATGTGGATAAATTCTTACTATATAACACTCATTAACAGAGTGGTTAGTGGATGTAAACTATGTGCTGTAACTGAGTTAATATGTGTGGCTTGGGGCTTACGGTTAACATGTTAAGTTTTTGTTAAAAAAAAAATAACATGTTTCGTTACTTATGTAAAGTTTGTATATTGTTTTAGGCATGTATGTCACAAGTGGCACTACAAAATCACGAAGGCAATGGTGGTTTGCTTGGAGTCCGGAGATTATGTACAAATACGCAATTCCCTGATAGTACTCATTCGAGTGTTGCCTCACTTCCCTGTACTGGCGAAACTTGCGCAGATTATCGAGAGAAAAATTGAGAAGGTAAGCAGCTTTTTTATATGTACGTTTTTTTTTTTTTCATTAAAATCGGTATTTTTTCTTACTCATCGTTTATTTCTGTAGGTAAAAGAAGAGGAAAAAATACAACGACCAGATCTGTACGTGTTAGCTACGGGTTACAGCGGTCAGCTGCGTAACAAGATGCCAAATATGATGAGGGAAAATGATTTCCATCAAGTGAGTTTCTATGCTAACTTTTAGTTGCCTCAATAATATAATTTTGTGTTAAAATGGAACATACCGGGCAGAAAATAATCCTATCAGCCAAAGCGTTTCCGAAACAATTTATTACTGGGGCTAAGTTATGTTTGTCAAAGTATTCGATAAAATGTTGAATATATGAAGTGTACAAGTAGGATAAGTTTTACACATTGCCAAAAATTGTTGAACGTCCCATACTAAAGCTAAACATTTCATCAGCATTTTGTATGGAAGGTAAAATTTTTTTGGCAATTCCGGAAAAGTTGTTACTTACTTAGTAAAACTCGTCCTCCAACTTCTACACTTTACCACCGGACACACTGTATAATATTGAAGCATTACCTTTTAAAGCAGCACAGAAAGTAGGGCCACTTTTGTCAGTATTGACTAGAACTGCAATAGTATAATTATAGTGGCTAAATGCAGGTTGTGAACTATCTTGCTTATGGATTTATATCTTTGTTTTTTCTTTTTATAAGTCCATACTACATTAATTAAATAATACAGTTATATTTGTTGGTAAATGGTAACTTAGTCTTAAATGGTCACACTAAATTAATAAAAGCTTAAGTATACATTTTCATAGCATGGTCGTCAAATAGATCTGATATGAATTGTGGTATAGTATGTTTTTAATTGTAACCTTGCACTGTGTCCGCTAGATCGTGAAACCGGTGGTGGACCAGAAGCCGGCGCCGGAGCCCACAAAGCAGGAGGACACGCCCACGTCGCCACCAAACAACAACGGTAACCTTACTTCAATCAATTAATGTAAATAGTATACTTCAGTTAGTTAGATGAAAGTAGTCATTTAAAAGTAGAACTCTGTTAAAGTACTATGGTTGTGATGGTATATTCTATAAAATATCTCTTAATAGAATAAGATACTGTTTTAGTTTATTTAATTGTTTTTAAAAGTAGTACTAAAAATCTGAATTATATCGAAAATAATAAGTAGTTTGGTGTCTAATCCGATTAGAAAATATTTGTGTTGTAGTTTTTTTTTAATTATCCTTAATGATATTTAGTTTTTATGTAGTTTTACTTATTTCAGATGCAGATAAAAAGGAATCCCGAGTAAGCGACAGACGCCGTGATGATAATGAACGGGAGAAGGAGACTAAGAGAGAGTCGAGATCGTACGTATTGTACAACTAATATATCTGTAACAATCACTATATTGGGTTTTAAAAGCAAAACATTTTAAAACATATAAATGTTGCTCTTCATTTGTATTCCTGATACATAGAAACGAAAAGGACATTATAAGCTGTAATAATGTGATGTAGGTAAAGAGAAGAAATAGTAATCGCTTGGATTTTAAATTCAATTAGAATAAAGTTATTCTAATGGCGTAAATATTATTTCATTGTTAATACTTAGTTGGCATTATTTGGTTTTAGATCAGTTAAAGAACGTAACAAGGAAGAATTACGAAGTAAGGAGCGATCACCAAAGGAACGTTCTCATAGAGTAAGTAAATAACTTTGATTACCTTCACTATTACGTTTACTTAAATATTGACAACTCGGTAGCCCAGTTGGTAGTGATGTCTGCATAGTGACAGGGTCGCTAGGTTGAAATTATGTTCTTGGATTGTGGATATTTGTGTTGACTTAATCGTATTATACTTTACGTATCGTGTTATACTTTTATAACACCAGTGACACTCATATTCTGTATCTGTTATCGACTGATGTAATGTTCGTGGCAAAATAATTATAAAAATTGACTTTTTAGTAAGGCTAATATTGCTACTTAGTCTGTGTTACATCATTACTCTGCACAAACAGGACGTGCACTCGGGTAGTTCTTTAAAGTTGAATTGGCTACCAGATTATAAGTGAGTCTTCGAGTTTGCTTCCTGACCAGCAACAAATTGGTAGTTTCGCTCATTTATCAGTAATTAAAATATAAAATACTGGGCTACACCGCCGTTCAAGTTTAATTCAATGCTACTATTGTACCGCAGGAGGAGCGCTATCTGGAGACGGTGTCACCGCCTCATGATCATCGCCATCCCTCTGATGACATTGATCGTGGTATGTTACTGCATTATTTAATCAATGAAATTCATAATTGAAGACATGAGTAAATGAAGTTGATATGTTGAAAATTTTAATTTCGAGGAAATCGAGTTTAATAGTTATGCATAAACATTTTAGGATATTACAAAACGCCTTAAGCATTTTAAAATTAAACTTGTTAACTTATTTAATTAAGTAAATTAATTTAACTTAACGTTTAAAGTTGTTTGTATGCACATAACACCATGATTCATGCATAGAATAGCAAAAATCATCACTCATTCTTCATCCACTCATGTCTTTAATTATAGGACTTCATTGTACGTGATTTAAATTACATGTTACTCTCATTAAAAATTAAACGATGTGCCATAACTCATTTGTCCATTTGATGCGTTATATAGAAATCGATTATATTTACTAAAGTTTTATACAAATATTCAGTTTCAACTCATTAGCGGGTACGGGTCGCTCGTAACTGCAGCGTTGGCCGGTGCGTACAGCACGCAATTCCGGTGCCGATTGGAGGAGGTTTAGGGGCCAATCTGAGTGCTAGAAAAAATGTGTATATCGTCCATACGCCTTTACATATCGGTTAACGAGTGCAGTCTAACGATATCTTAATGTATATTTCGAAGCATGAAGTCACTCAAGAACTTTGGCCACTATAGAGGTTAAATATAGCATGCGATGGTGCCCAATTCTGAGCCAATGGGCTAATAATTATTGTAAAATGTATTATTGTAGCAGCCAATACGTTTAGTATTAAATTGTGCCTGGGTTCCGTTACATTTTATAGAGTTGAAATTAATATCATTACTTAAAATGGAAATATAATGTATTATTGTACTTTCTGTAGTGTTTTATTAAACATCTGGTTTATTATGAATTAAAAATTATTGTGTCATTGCAGATGTGAAGCGTCGAAAAGTAGAAAGCAGCGGCAATGTGAAGGTGAGTATCGTAAAAATAAATCGACCTAGCGTCGCGCTCGCCCCGGACTGACGACTGAGGACTGAGGACCGCCGCGGCACTCCACGTACTACGACAACCGTGTGCTCGGACACTATCGACCCTCTGGAAGACAAACAGTGCAAAAACTTAAAGACCAAGTGTTCAAAATGTGTTCCGATTATGATCAAGTATTAAAAAAATCTATTCAAATTTAAATAATGCACGTTCATGTGCCAACTTAAAATAAAAAGTAAAACCCCGTTAAACATTTCAAATAGAAGAAGTTATTAAAACGCCACAGATTAGAAGACGATATTTCAAAAGAAGACTTGAAATACTAGCGACCACATCGAGTGTTGAAGATTGTTCGATCAATTGAGACTGACGAAGTTAAAGATAATAACATCTCAATACGAATGAAGCCATAGTTTTATCACAAATCTAAGGGATGAATATTATTATTACCTATCATTGTACAATATTATTTGTATCATCCATCAATTTTTCTATGCCCATAAAATAAATACTAAGGACTTCAGATATTTTAAATCAAAGATCTGCAATGTAATTAAGAACCTAATAAACCACGATGAAAGCAAATTAAAAAGATTGTCAAGGAGATCTGCACACCTGTTTTTCATCTGAATTAACAAAATGGAAGAACTTGATTTCTCAGTAAGACGAGTAATGCGCCGTAAGCCGATACAGTAAAGAAAAATGTAATAATTCAATATCAAATTTATGCCGAGTTAAAACCAAACTCAACGAAATCATCTCAAAGCAATAATAGTAATTTAACAATACATGGAGATCATCAAGAAATATTTTCCAAAGTTGTTGAAGGAAGATTAAAAATTATGCTAACTTTAATTTAACAAAGCCCAGAAGAGCAGCAGTAAGATTTGTCCACACAAATGGCTACCGGGATGCGTCTGAAAGTCGTATGTAACAGTAACTCTAAGTGCAACGGGAGACATTGGAAAATATATGAACCAAACAATATCGACCTTTGTGAGGACTCAATAGCGTCATTAAATACCTCTACCACGGAATATAATCATACGATATACAATAAAAAAATACTTCAATCAAGAATCAACAAGAGACCCGCTAACCCATAGTAACAATGCGTCCACAAAGAATATCTGAGAAGTCTTCTAATGATGAATATCCAAAGTAAGGATGGAGTGGTGAAGCATTCGAGGAGTCGTAATGTAAAGAGACTATATTCTAGTGTTATTTTTATATCTTGCCCCATTCCCCCTGACAGTATTAATGTACAACCAATAAGTGTTCAATTATTGTCATTAATATTGTATTGTATTTTTTCTCTAAATATTACAATAATATTATTGTTGATATTAGATAGGACTAGGTTAAGAATAAATAATAACGTCTGTTTTCTGAAGCAGGGTAGCAAAGACATTGAGGAACGTTCGCCAGAAAAGGAGAAAAGAAAGACTAAAGTGAGAGGCGACGAGCGTAAAGAGCGTAAGATGAATCGGAAACGGGTAAGTGTCACAATTGGTTATTTGAAGTGTTTATGAAGCTTCTTGTGTTGTATTACTCCAATAACTCTATTTCGGTACCTACAATTATTAATTCTAACACGAGGCGTATGTAGTCTTGTCCGGAACGACACCCCCTTGTATCTAGAGCGCTTTACATGAAAATCTAACCGAGGAAAGGTCGGATTGAAAGAACGGAGTTGGGGCACCCGCGGCATCTTAATATTAACTTCGAGACGTGCGCTTATCTTCGATGATGAAGATGCGTCTTCTTTATTACAGGTGAATAATAGTAGATATTGAGTATACAATTTTATAGTAATATGCGACGACGATGTTTTTACGATCAATGTTAATGTTCTTCAATAACTTACTTTTATCCGAATTATTTTTATAGCCATAGATTAAGCGAGATTAACAGTATTAAAACAGTGCACCTTAGTTGACCACTCTAACGAGAGAATTTCCCGGCCTATACATTTTTTTTGATGTCGTTAGATTGTATAATCTATTTAAGTAAAAATAGCATCTGCAACAGTGGTAACTGTGGAGTCTTAAGATCAGCAGTATTGTGCTGCAATATCAAAAAGAGGGACCATATTGCTTGCTACTCAACTAGCGACGCATTGGTGACGCCACGGATGTTACGAATGACCATTAAAAAAATATTGCTAGGCAATTTTACCCCAGTTGCAATTCTTTGTTTCCCATCGGGAGGCAAGTAAATTTCTATAAGGCCATTATGTTTGCAAAATATTGGAGTGATATGTAGCGCTGTCTTCCGAAACAAATGTCACGTCTTGGCGGCGTACTTGGTAATTTAAAATGTATTGCTTAAGGAACTGGATCCTTCTACGCGTATTTTAAATTATGGGAAGTAAAAACGACTAAAAAAGTTTTACAGTATATCCATACTTTGTTTCCATAACTTCTAAAGTCAAGACATTATAAAAGATATTGCGATGACATGTTATTATGTCATGTTTAAAAACACAAGTTACACCAACTGTCATGATAAAAGTGTACTAAATGTAAAACCGGATCATTAGCTCGGGAATTTTCAACGGTGTTACCGTCACCGCATTCAATAAATGAGAGAAGATGATTCACATCAATTTACTTTTATTTTTAGGATAGAGCTGAGGAGTCAGCTCTGCTAGAACAAAAGCGACGTCGTGACGATCAAAAAGGTTGGTGTTATCAATTTAGGTAGTATAGCATTGTAGTGATTGTCCTTTTTTATGTAATTGATGTTCATCAAAATTTTCAGTTGTGGTCAAGATGGGAAGTCATCAAAATGGGTCTCAAGAAGATCACCACTATGAGAAATATCACAAAAGGGTAAGGCAGGCTAAGATAGATGGCTGACTCATGCAACATATTTATTAACTCAATTTAAAGACAAAGTACACGGAAAAAACCTGCACTGTAGTCAACTTAATTGGATAGTCGTTTTCATAGTTAATGAGCAAGTGTAAATCAAACAGCAAGTTATTACGATATGTAAGGATCATATTGTGATTCGACATTATGGAGTAAAGCCACATGATTAAATGATTTTAATTTCTTACAGGAAAAGTCACCCTTTCGAGATCGGTCACACGAGGAATCACGAGACAAACAATATCCTTTTCAAAACCAATAAATATTTCGTTTCCTAATAATTATGTTAATGAGTAATGTTTGTATTACTTGTGTATATAACAGGGAAGTGTATTTAAATAAAAGTAGTAGTAGCGCCGTGCTATACTGTTTGCACGGCGCGCTGCCTGACGACTTGTCCGCCAGCTTGAGAGGTGGTTGCCCCGCGAAGATTGTATACGGTACGCAAGGTACAATATGAAATGGCCATACAGCGAAGTACAATGATACCCTAAAAAAGTTATTCAACCCATAATGTAGCCTTCAACTTTAACTAAAATGCCACTGCCGCGTAATTTTTGTTATTTATAACTTAATTTACAAAAGCGAACTATTATAGACAAGATAAAATTAGATCGCCCCCGCTTGTACCGTGGAAGATTTAAATCTGTGACATGTTACCGCTCCGCTGTTCTCTGCTATGTTTTATACCTGGCCGCTAACTTGACTCGGATCTTTCCGGAATTGCAATTGTTTATTAAAATAACTCAAGTAAATTGTACTTAAACAAAATACACACGATAAGTATAATTTTGGTAACTTTAGAGCTTTGCCTCAAACTTTCGGTAACCGTTCTCCGAAGGACTGAAATACCTTGCCTCCGTCGGTTTTCTCTACTCATTTAATAGTGGGTGGTATCTTTATTGAAAAGTACTATTAACATTTAAGTTCAAACCTATCAATTTATCTCTGTCATTGCTAAGGGTTATATATGACATTTACTGACGTGCAACACATTTTGCATCTCTGCTCTCGACATGTTGAATTTGAGCGGGGATGTCGGTATTCGTATTTTTTTCTGCTACTAGTAAGGTCGGTAGTATATTATTTCTTGTGATCCTTTTTTACGACATATTTTTCATAAAGTATTTATATTATAACTAACACCTCTGTATACACCGAAATATGCAATTCAAGCAGCAATGTTTTGTAGGATAAAGACAGTGTTCTTTTTTGTTTTAAACGCAACAAACCACGAATGACTATTATGTGTAGGTAGGTATCTATTTTACATTGTAATCCATTTACTTTTATAATTCCTTAACAGTGCTATACCAGGCGCGCCAATGAATCTAAAATAAGACGATAAGCTGAATTGTGGACTAAGCAGTTGGAAAGAGAAGATTATTTAAGAAATAAATCATTTGACACGTGGTATAAAATTCTTGTACTGCGGCGAATAAATAACGTGTTCTAAATGCCATTTGGTTGTATCATTTCAATCTGAACAATGAGTTTCTATATTAGAATACAAGTGTTTAACCAGTACTTTTTTGTAACAAAAACAGCAAACGAACAGACGGGCCACCTGATGGTAAACGGTCACCGCCACCCATTGACGTCGGCCACGCCAAAGACATCGACGCGTTACAAGCCAAAAAGGACACGAAAGATCCACTTATTCATTTGGCTCTCCGATATTGCAACCAAAACCTGTTAAAGCGATTCATGGTTGATTTTAAGATGGTAGTAACCAAAGCCAGGTAGGTAAAATAACCCTACCAATCAATCTCTATGTTTATATAACAGTACAAATGTTACAAATACAGCTACAAATATTAAGATGGAATGCAACATCTGTAAGCTTCGCTATTCCTACTACTACTTATTAAATCAATGAAAATCTTAATGGTGAATATAATGCGCTGGTCTTCAATCATACCTATGGTTGAAATAGATAAATCATCAATCGCGGTCAAGGCAGGAATAAGAGCACTTCCTCTACTTGTTTCAAGGTGGCACTTTATTCAGTAACTTATAATTTAAAAGCACATAAACCCTGTAGGCAGCTTTTAAACTTTCAAGGCCATACTTGTTTTGATTGCTAACTGCCAACCCGCACAGAAGCATCGTAGTAGAGTAGTTGCCTACCTCTTTTGGATGAAGACAAGAACAATTAACATGTGACTATCCATCGCCCCCAAGTAATTGTGGGAAGGTGAAAGGCATCTACGGGTGTTAAGGGTATACGTTACAAGAAATTGAACTCAGGAAAATGTCTATGTTGAGTGACTATTCTTCACACAGTTGATGTTAAGGAACACCCACAACATCAACAGAACTGTGTGAAGATATAGTGCTATGCTGTTAGCTCCGAAAGGGTTTCACTGTATTGAAGTGAAATGTTTTGTTCTTTTAACATACAGAGCTTTTTTTCCCAGAGTAACTACTATGTTATTTCTACATGGATATATTTCTTCAAAATACTGATGTAGATGCGGATGAGACAAAAAGATTATGTCTTAAGGGGCTCGAAAGTGGGAAAATAGATGTAACTCCTTACCTTGGAACCATTGGACGACTGGTTAATATTAAACAATTTAATACAAAATCTATACAACAAAATAAAATTGGAGTGTCTGTAATACTAAAATAACCCAAATGCATATGTATGTATAACCGGTACATATACCAAAATAACATTTATTACAATTTTTGTCTGTCTGTTTCATCCGGCTAATCTCTCGAACGATTGGATTCATTTTCACGGGACTTTCACTTTAAGATAGCTGATGTAATAAGGAGTAACTTTTAGGCTACTTTTTCTCTTAGTATTCGGAATTACCTTTGAAACCGTTTGTTTATTTCTGACAGATTTGCTATTGGTCCTAGTAGCCTTTACAAATTGTATTCTTTCTCTCGGAGTGAATTACTGTACCTACCGTTATTCGTTTTAAATTTAACTAAATAACTTGTAAAATATCTATGAAATCGCTGTACCCATTCCAAATTCTTCAACAGCTGCTGAATTTTATCTGTCACAATACGCAGATTAGAAGGCGAAGAAAGAACTTATGGTTACTATAACTGTCTTATTTTAATCCCTTGCAGGATTCTATGATTACACAGTATCAGATTCCACTCTCACATAGTAGCTTCAGTTCTTTGTTATTACGTAGATAGGTTACAATGAGGTAATCTGGAGGTCCGGTAAAGCACAAAAAATTGGAACGTTGGCCACGATTAACGTTAACCTTAACAACATTCTTTAGCTTTTAGCTAACGTATATTAGGTAGACTGTTTAAATGGAGCGGTGAATTTCTGATACTGGAACCTGAACAAACTAATAATTCAAATATTAGTAGCCTTGCATTGAATCGTGTACTTTCAGCTTACAAACAATGTTCCTAGGTATTATAGGTTATGAATCTAAAACTTATTAATATCGACTTATTTCAACGCTTGATGTTTGTTGTCTAATTTTACAGTTTGCACACTACACTACAAGAATCGATTTAAATTTGGATATTACATTACAATTTAATAAATGTAATTTTAAGCTATTGGTGTCCTTTGGAACGCACACCATAGAGGAAAATCAATATGGACATCCACAAATATTTAAAACAGATAAGAATAGAGCGGATTCATGTGCACTATTGCCATTTTATCCATATTATGATAATTATATGATATTCGAACCAAATGCTTATGAATTTGTTTTGATGCTAATCTACGGTGACTGCTTACAGTTCGTCAGGTGGGCAAATTGTTTAATGAATTTAAGAAGTAACTAAAACACTAAGAATCTTTCATACATTTTGGCTCGTTTCATGTTTTTTATTTACAATAAAATATTGTTGTTCAAGTGAAAGGAGTTTAATAAAAAGAATAAAAAGGAAAGATGAAATAATTTACTATACTTTACAAAGATACCCTATGTTTTCGTTAGCAATCTGTGCATTTTTGTCTATGTTTATGATTGTATACTGGTTAATAATATGTGTATCTAGGAGTTCAATTATTTGTGTAAATAACTGCTAAATAAATAAAGTTTTCGTTTGGTAAGGATTCAGTGAACGATAG
>DWPQ01000228.1:0-19338 GCA_018251795.1 Perichares adela
GTATACCTAATTATTTTTATGTCTAGTATGGGTATAATTTAGTTAAATTATATATTGTGTTTTGTTGACACACTTTTCAAACAATAAATATTAATATAATTTCTCGCCCTGACACCAAACAGTATGTGAGTAAAATAAAACTATCATAACTTAAAATGAGTGATATTTTACCAAAGTGTCGTCAGACTCCACGCTACCGGTATATTATTTCGGTATTTTATATAACGGTTTAGCGAATACCGATAACATATTTCGTTACAGTATTTATTTCAGCTTAATTTTAGTTATTAGTAAAGTACAGAATAACTTCGAAAGCGATTATATAACACACGATCTGTCCAGTTTGTACAAACTTATTCTGTTCCAGGTATTATGTTAAGTTGTAGTTTAAAAATTACTAAGCCAATTTTTTGTTAGTTTTATTTTTTTTAAATCATTGTTAACAGTACCCTCTACGATATTTTCTATATTCTATATTTCTAATCTAAGGTTATCTGCATACGACGGAGACTTTTGAAAAAGCCATAATTGACGTCTGGGTGACACATGACATGACAGATCTCGATTTTGTTTGACGTTTTGGAAATCATGTTGAAAATGGCGACGATTGGAATGTGTGAAACACCCGGATGTAAAGCGCTTGCACAGTTACAATGTCCAACGTGTATAAAGTTAGGAATACAGGGTTCATTCTTCTGCAACCAGACCTGTTTCAAAAAGTCGTGGAAGACCCACAAAATTATCCATTCTCTGGCGAGTGAGTGGCGACTTTTGAGGTTATTTTAGTCGGATTGTGTTGTTATATAAATAATTTTAGTGTTGTCAACGTGATTTTGTTGTAGAGGGTGAGAACACAGATGGTTTGAATGTTGAATATAATCCGTGGCCGGCGTATAACTTTACGGGAAAGTTGCGGCCGTACCCGGCAGGGCCCAAGCGTACAGTTCCGCCGCACATCGGTCGTCCAGATTATGCGGATCATCCCACTGGGTTTCCGGCATCGGAGAACGCTGCGAAAGGCTCCGGACAGATAAAGGTTTTAGATGATGAGGAGATTGAGGGAATGCGTGTTGCTTGCCGGTTAGGAAGAGAAGTCCTCGATGAAGCAGCAAAGTAAGTTTTTATAAGTTGCTGTAGTATATGAAATGCTTGGAGTAAATACATTAAAATCGATTTAAAATAATGGAAATACATGTGTGGGGTGTTGCAACACTCAACAGAGTGCCCAGGTAATTTAAGGGCTTTGCCATAAATGAAACAATTTGATTTAAATTTTATTAAAAATTCCTATGATTCAATGAGTTCATACTTTGAAATAAATTCAAATTTGTAGGTGATATTAAGCTTTTATTGAAATCTGTTCAAGCCTAAATTGTTAAATTACAATCTGTACACAATCAATATTTAAACAAACAATATTGTATGATAAGGAGACTTATAACAGTCATTGTAGATATATTGCCCATGATAAATATGTTTACAAGTATTTTTTCATTGACACTAATAAACCTGATTACCTTGGATTTTTTGAAGTCAATAAAGCTTGAACAATTTCACCCGAAAGTAAGTGACTAAGGCCAACCCGAAACTAAGTGATGGTAAGCTCACTAAATTAAAAAGTTTATACATACTCTTCTTGAAACTCATTCAAATAGGTGGACAGAAACCTTCTACCTGATGGGGGTAACTATTATAGTTCTTTGCAGTATGCATAATCTATTATACTAATATTATAAATATAAAAGTAACTCTGTCTGTGTGTGACGTGACTACAGCCAAACTGCTGAACTGATTGTCATAAAATTTTATATGGAGAGATTGAAAATCTTGAGATTAATATAGGCTACTTATTTTCCATTGTAGTTTTTCCAGGAATTTCATAGTTTTACGAGGTACATAAAATGATACAGTAGATGTTTTAGTAGTCTTTCAATAGTAATGTCAGTAAAATTGCAATGGTAATTCTTAAAATTTTATGTAACACTTAAATAATTGTAAAAGTAAATTTAAAAAAAAATTATATGTTTACCGCATTGGGCTACCAACCTGTAATGGTAAATTAACATAGATAAATATGTGAACAAAATGTTCTACTAAAATATTGTCTCGTTCAGTCACAGCTTTTCCGAGCAGGTCGAAGTCTGTGTCTACTAGTAAATAATTATTTTACCCTTTATATTTTCAGAGTATGTGATGTGGGCGTGACATCAGATGAAATAGACCGTGTGGTTCATGAAGCGTGTATAGAACGCGAATGCTATCCCAGCCCGCTCAACTATCACAACTTCCCAAACAGTTGCTGTACATCTATCAATGAGGTCATCTGCCATGGTATTCCTGATTTACGTCCCTTGCAGGTCTGTTATTAGACAAACATAATAAATATTTGTCTATTACATTATCATATACAACTTAAATGTCAGATGTTTGCCTCCCGTTGCAGAAAAAACCTCACAATTAATCTGCATAAATTATATATCATTTTATAGATAATTGCATGCACTAACAATATCTACAACTTAAAAAATAATTATTGCTTTTGTTTTAGTAAATTAAGTAATTATTAAAATCCTATAAAAAGCTGACAGCTTTAATTTTTAAACAATGTCAACATGATTGACATATTTTATTTATTGCAGATTACTCGCATAGGTATTACTAGTGTGTAATATTAAGTGTGTCCCTAAGATTATCTGGTAAAGATAGCTGTTAGCGATAAAACCACATATTGTACACACTGTTTTGTATAACTGTCTTGTACATAAACTTTCAATTGGTGTGCAATAAAAAATATTAATATATTATGTTATATGGAACTGGAATTGTGAAAATACTCTATAGCCCATTTTGCGACATATTTCATCTCGCGTACAGGAACTTGCGAAACTCCTGAGGATTTCAGGGACCTACTAGTATAAGTCAAAAAAAAAGCCTTTTCAGGTGGCGAATTGTATTGGTGATACTTTTGGGATTGCTCGCGTCCAAAGCTGATGATGGCCACATAACATCGAGTGGGTTGTCTGCATTTTCGTCAGTCCCGAAGACAGACAAAAAAACAATATGACAATGTACTTTACTGAAATAACTAAATTTAAATGGTTGTCTGGTGTGATCTACTTGAAAATTAACAATTTTAAAATTAAGATAATAATCTTTTCCAGGATGGAGACTTATGCAACGTTGACGTAACAGTGTACCACCGAGGCTTTCACGGCGACCTGAACGAGACCTTCTTTGTGGGGAATGTGCCAGAGTCCAGCGTCAAACTGACTCAAGTGACTTACGAGTGCCTTATGAAGGCCATAGCGATTGTGAAACCAGGAGAGAAATACAGGGAAATTGGGAATGTTATCCAGAAACACGCGCAGGCCCATGGATTCAGTGTTGTACGTTCGTACTGCGGTCATGGGATACACAGACTGTTTCACACTGCCCCGAATGTACCGCATTATGCAAGTAAGTTTAGTATTCTTTATAGTTTTAAACAAACAATAGTAAAGTCGCCAGACGAGCGGCGCGACGAGGCGTCGTTTCATTTAATTTTACATTTTGTAACACTTCTTATTAATGCTAAACTCCTCTTGGTCAAAGCGTTATGTTATATCGTATTTATAGTATGTTATGTAGTTTCGTATTAATAACCTTCCTCGGTAAATGGACAATCCAACAGATAAATATTTTTCTAATGGAACCAGTGGTTCCTAAAATTAGCGCGTTCAGCCAAACAAACTCTTAAGCTTCATAATAATAGTATAGATTTCGTCGTTGTACATTTTTTTAATACAATCAGCAGTACATATCAACCCATAATTGTCCCACTGCTGGCCTCGGGTCTCCTGTCACACAGAGAGGGGGTTTAGGCCATAGTCCACCACGCTGGCCAAGAGCAGGTTGGCAGACTTCATACACCTTCGAGAACTTTTTATGGAGAATTCCCTGGTGTGCAGGTTTCCCCACGATGTTTATCCGTCACTGAAAAGCAAGTGACAATAATTTTTATTTTTTTCAATCAATTCAATTTCATTCAATATTCAATTCAATCAGCAGTATTAATAATAATATCATAATATTAGCGTGTAATAAACTTTACAACATAGTTGCAGCTATGAATTAAGCTTGAAGTTAATTAATCTAATTTGATCTGTTATTCTATTTGACAAGCTTTGTTCCCTAAATGCCAAGCATGTATTTCCGACGTCGACCTCAGGTTCAGGCCGTCAAGACATCCTTCAGCAAGGTTTAGTCAGCATGTAATGTATAAATCATGTTTATTAAACAGTGTCTTGTTTTCAGAGAACAAGGCGGTGGGCGTGATGAAACCGGGCCACTGTTTCACTATTGAGCCAATGATCAATGAGGGTGGATGGCGCGACGAGCAGTGGCCGGACCACTGGACCGCAGTCACCGCTGACGGCTCGCGGTCGGCTCAGGTGAGTTGCTTTTACTAACACTGAGAATTAAATTTTAGTTTTAATAACAAGTTCATAAGACCAGACTATATTCTTTGCCGGACAGAAAACTAACGGCGTGGTCTTTCAGGACAAGATTATCGTTGATGAGTTTGGGCCAGTTTGGGCCAGGCATATAAATAGCATGGTGCAGCACATAAATAGTTTTTTAAGTTTGATACTTTTAAGTATGAATTGTTTTCTAAGTGTGTACTTTTTATGTCTTGATTAAATGTGTTTTCCTACTTTTAAATTTATTGAATTGAAAAGTCATTTACTTTTTATTTATGTTAAAATCTAACATGAATCTTTGGAAGCTGAACTTAGATTTATGGTAGCAGATGACCCATAAGTGCCTGTCAATGATACCTATATGAATAAATTAATTGAATTGTTACATAACTAAGTTACCACTAAACATTAAACCTATATGTATTATTTTCCAGTTTGAACAAACTCTGCTAGTGACGGAGACCGGCTGCGATATTCTCACACAGCGCTCGGTCGGTCGGCCCTGGTTCATGGACCAGCTGGAGAAACTCAACGCCAACTCTTAGTTGCTCACGTACCCATCCACTGACCTCTGTACCACGTACTGTAGCGCGCCGACAAGTTAGTACTGAACACTTGTGACATTAGTATTACACGACAACTTACTGGGAAAGTATATAATCTGATATTCTATAAATTACTAGCTTACCCCGTAAAACGTCGTTTTGCCATACAAATTGTGACTTAGGAGTATGAACAATAGTTTACAACCTGTTCTGAGACCTACCGAATATACCTATAAAATTTCATAAAAATAGGTCAAGCCGTTTCGGAGGAGTTTGGCAACTAACACTGTGACACGAGAATTTTAAATGTATAGATATAGACTAGACGTCGGCAAACTCATTGAGCAATGAGCCAAATATGAACATGACAACAATAAAAAAAAGATGTTAGCCAAATCTGCTTGATAACTAAACTTTAATTACACTAAATTTAATGAACTAAATTTTAACTTTATATGAATCAAATATTATTATTATGTTTATACTTCAAAATTCCATGGATATTTTCAATAAACTGCCGAATAGAATATCTGAATTGTGTACTTTTCCAGTAGTATCATGTACAAAATTCTGGAAATTCTGTTTGTACTAAAATCATTAGAATTATCACTGAATTTGATCAGTCTGTGTGGGTAAAGATAATGACAATAGTCTGTTTTATAGTTATGATTAGGTGATGTTACGACTATTTAAATGTTTTGGTGATCATACTGATGGTTTTTATGTTTTCGGATGAGTTTATGCTATTAAGCACTTTATGGGTGATTTATGTGAGCCCAGTTGTGAGGTGGTTACAATATTAAATATTTCCATAATTATGTAAAATTTGTATGTTGGGTGAAAAACCCCTAAAAGGGTACTGTAATACAAATATCATGTGATAATAAGCATCACATCTCATTAACTATCACACAAATTTTTTTCCTATCGTTTTGAAAAACTTATTGCAATATGGTGATTGGTGACAACCATATAATGTTCATATAATGATTCTGATGTTAGAGATTAATTTTAGGGATCAAATTAGCAATTTACAAGCGCATTATTATAATGGTTATAGGCTTCACATGAGGTATACACTTTTTTTATAAATTTCAAATTCATAGGGCGAAAAATTGACTAAAAATTTAATATATATTTATGAAATCATAATTTCCTACTTCCTGTGTTTCCTTAATTCTTTCTACACAGGCATTGTCTAGTCTTGTCATGATTAATCGTTAAAAATATCCAAAGTCTTAAGATATACATTTTTTCTAATTGACAATACTCTCATATATTGAAAATGATCATAAATATGATTTATAAAATGAACAACATCAATGCATGTCCGATTCTAGTATAATAATTGTTCATTGCATAATAATAATTATGTATAATATATATTGTATAATCCATTCTCAAATGAATATCACCCTTGAAAGTCTTATTATTATGTTACCTTGTTCATTTAACAGATACAATATTACATTTTGACCTAATATATTGGACAGTGAAACCAATTATGTTTCTTATTACATCAATATAATATGGATACTGATTTAAATATAATTATATTTACTTAACTAGGTCGAAATAACCGCATAAACATATCGTAAGTGCCCTGTCATATTAAAATCTGTTTCTACAATGTTACAATTCACAATTAACAGTATTGTGTGAATCACAATAGAAATTAAGAGTGTTTAGTTGAAATAGTTTTTCTAGGTGTTCATGAATATGTGAAAATATTTAGTGTTTGTTACTATAGGGAACATGTGATTTGAATATGATATTACATTTATACAATTGAAAATATTACTATACAACATTGGTGCACATTTTATAGCAAATATTTGCAGTCGAGATAATTTCTGGTCATAGTTAAATTGTAATACTGTTTCGTGTTGGTTGAGACTTGTTAATATTAATGTTTGGTATGTCAATATGTACAAAATAAAGTTAAATTCGATTTTCGTGTTTGAGTAAACTTTTTTTAATTTTTGTCAATTAAAGTTCATAATTATCTATAATTATATCAATAGATTCGATTTTTTTATGTCATTGTAGATACTTATAAATAGTCTTATCAACGGCGTTTTGGTTCTACTATACTTTCGCAAAAGGTGCTTTTTGTGAAGAAGGAACGGCGAAAAAAACTCCTCCACACATCTTTTAACTACCCTAAAGCAGGTGTCCCTAGGACGCTCGCAGTCCCGATGTTTTGAAGAGGTTTCCCCTCCTCGCCAATTTAAGTTCTTCTCTGGCTGAGCATTCCAAGGTCGCCTCTGTTCGCGTGAAGCTGCTAGGGCCAACAGCAAAATGTCCATCAGAAACATCTTTTAACACCTACATTTATTACAATTTATTTAGTAAAATAGACTCAGCAGAACCGGCCGTGGCGTTCCATATTAATTTGAAATAAATTGCGTATATTGAACAATGTCAGGGTTTAAGTAATGTAAATAGACTCGCACAAGATAGTTGTAACTATGCTAGAAAGATTTTCTTAGTGTAGAGTAACGTAAACATTGTGAATGCTAGTATGAAGGGGCGATAAAATTAAATAATAATAGTGGATATACTGTGGCATATTATACTTATTTTACCATCCGTCATCTACTTAAATTAAATGTATATTGTTACCCAAGTGCATTAAATTACACTTTCTGGAATAAGTTATGTTATTTTAAGGATAACTGTCATGGCGTCGATGGTAACGGGACCGCTTTCAAAACCATAGATATAATATTTATGACATGGCGGGAATCGCTACAGATAAAATAAATGGTGAACATTGGTATGAGATATGTGACATTGGGTTTTAAAGAAATCACTCATAATTTATTTTATTTGTGCTAGTATATATTTAATGTTTTATTGCTATTTATTTTGTATTCGCATAGTTTTTGTTTCGATATTTACCCTAAAATACAAACAAATAGTGCATTTGAAACATTTTTCAGATTTTTTGGTATGCAGATCTGGCAGCCTTAAGAGGCAACGTCTAAGTTAAAAGAAGTGCAAATAACTAAAAAGTAAGAAGAGTAATATTCATAGCTCTGCGGAAATACTTTGAAGTGGATGGGTGTTTTTTGAGTTAAAATACAAAAATAACTCTGTTTATGTATATTTTCATGTTGTTTATTGGTGGCACAGTTTTAGTGTACAACAAACTTTATAATTAATTTAATTGCTAGCTTAGAGTTTTGTATGATTTTTCTCACTTTATTTGTGTTGGTTATAATTGTTTTTATCGAGTGAATACATTATGAGATAATGTGTTGGTGTATTTTTAATAATATATTGATAATTTCTTTAACAATTTCCTTGTTTGTTGAGATGTTGAAAGCGTAGCGTCAGCAAAATGATGATGAAACAGCTGAAATCAGAATGATGAAAACAACGAAATGATCCATCAGATACTAAAAAAAACTAGCGCCATATGTGGAACATTTACTGCGAAATACCGGTGCAAGTAACTCAATGCTTTTTAAATTATTGGAAACACGTAGGCCGGGATTTAATTGTTTTGGGGAACAAATGTCAGAGGGGTCTATTCACGACGATTTCGAGTTTCATTCAATCGAGTTTGTTACCGATTCCGACTTGATTGCTTACTCTTGAAAAGCTATACTAGCGCTCGATAGAACTGTGGTTCAAATTGGATCTAAAATATTAGACGGCTTTTACGGTAACAAAGTAATAAATCATTTTTCTATTATTTATGAATCTTTATGCATACTCTTCTCACAATTCATTGTGACGTCAACGACCGGATACACTATAACGGCGGTGATAATGATCGAAATCTAAATCGAGTTTGAATTAGGATCAAAATCGAAAAAGAAACGAAAACGTTATCGGGAATAGATCCCCAGTTTGCCGTAAGTTGCCCAAACCATACATTTTATTTTGGAAGAGACATAAATACGCAAAAAAATATGTAATAAGTTTGCCTAACGTTACGCTGACATTAAATTAATAATGTAGTTGTACAATACAAATGAGAGTTTTAATTCAATCGTGTTTGAATCTTATCTATGTATTGTTTGAAGAATACTTATGACAAATGTTTTCAAAGTACTAAGAAATGTTGTCAAATTGCGAAGTGTTTATTTTTGTGGGAAAATTGAACGGTTTGTAATAACTTGATTATAATTGTCATA
Source organism: Perichares adela (assembly GCA_018251795.1). Lineage (NCBI taxonomy): Eukaryota > Metazoa > Arthropoda > Insecta > Lepidoptera > Hesperiidae > Perichares > Perichares adela. The sequence goes on from DWPQ01000228.1 coordinate 9,154, forward strand.
AAGTTCTCGTGGTCGAAATTTTGGTCAAACTAAATGATCTTAGGAATCTTATATGGTGACTAAAATGTCTGGTGTGTGTTGTGTTGTAACCTTTGGCAGTGGTTGCTTAAACTCAAAGGAAGACGGAATGAGGTAAAAGTATTTTCTTTTTACGGTAGAATAGTTTTATTGATAATTTTTACCATGAAATTTCCGTCGCAGCAAATGTTACACCTAAATATAATGTATTATACAAATAAATATTTAGATATACGCGTTGAGGAACTAGTATATATATTTTGATGTTAATTACCGTGATTGGCATTCGTAGATAGATAATACTATAGACGAAATATTATATTTCTCTATACATGCGCACAATATAGAATTGGTCTTTAGAAGAATATATCCGTTATGTTTGTTTAAAAATCAATTAATTTATTATTACAATAAAGTGTAATAAAAAAAAAGTTTTTTTCTTCTATTTCTCAGTTAACTTTTCTCTATTTAAAACTTTGCTGTTTTAGTTACAAAATATGAAAAGCACAAAGTTTTTTTTATGTTTAATAATATTACTTTGTTTTTAATATAATATCATTAATGTTACTTAAATAACATAAGCTATTGGGGCCACGACAATCGTTCGTCTATAGTATTGTCTATCTAGTGTAATATGGAGCTTACAATAAATCGAAAATTTTAATGACAATGACATAATTACTTGAACAGTTTAAACTTTTTCGAATTTTGTCATCGTTAAAAAAATATCAAGACAGTATCGCCAACAGCTCTCAATGTAAGTATAAAAACATCCCAGCAGGGTCATGTAGAAATATTACTGATGTTGCACTGTTGATGTGGAGTAGCTCGGTAACTCACGTGTGTTTGTTTATATGTAGGATAAATTGAAATAAGACTTACGGCCCTGCCTAACAATAGACTTCACGATAAAATGTTCGGTAATTGTATAGATACAGTTTTATAAGTTGTCATAGTGATGATGAAATAAAGAAGGTACAAAATGTCATTTGTTTCAATTTTTAGCCTACTTCGAAAAGGAGGTTCTATGTATTTTTACATACTATAAAATGAAGTCGCATCGACTGTTACCTCGGGTCTTAACTATTCTGCAGTTTTCTATAGATCCAGTTTTTCATGAAGGTTTATGTGTATTTTTTCATACCCCGAAGTGATAACGGTGGTCCAACTATTGATTTTATGGACAAAACATTTATTTATGTGGCATTAAAATACATAGAGATTAAAATACACCCTTTTATATTACCCTATTTTTTTGATTACTAAAATTTTTACTACACATCTTTATATGGCAAGGCAACGTTTGCGGGATCAGCTAGTTTGTTTTAATAGGGGTGATTTTGATTGCAAGAAACTGGATAATTTTTTATATCTATAGCTGACAATCTAGCAGACAGGCCACCTGATGATAAGTGGTCAACGACGCCCATGAACATCAAAAGAGTTGCCAAGTTGCCAACCAAGAGAATAGGTTTAATCCAACCTATGGCACTGTTTCCCCTTGCACGTAGTGTAATTCTAGTAAGTCTAGAAAATAAAACAAAATAAATCTCTTTAAAATATTTATTACAGTTAAATGCAGTGTATTAAATAATAATACTCGCTTATAATATCCTTATTTCATTATTAACAATAAATTAATTATTTACACGCACCTACAGAATATGATTTAGTAAATTACAATACTCTTCGTGTGATAATTACAGCAAATTATTGATTGGTTATAATGTTACAATCATATTATGTGTACAATAATCATCACACAAAGTGCTTTCACCGCACGAGGGCAGAAATATAATACCTATAGGTATAAAATTATGGAAATGCATCGTAATTATAACAATTTGGTACAACAGCGATATACTTAACGTTGATCTGAACATTAATTGTCACCAGTATTTAGCGGTCGAAGTGACTCCCCAATTCATAGTACGAAACTCGTTCAGTCAATTTATTCAAAATTCTTTGGAGACAATCTACTCTGTGCGATTGTTTGGCCATAGACAAGCAACACCGGCTTTAGAGATTTGGATGCCAGAAACGACAAGTACATGTCAATCCGCGTATTCCGAGTAGCGTACTTATTTATTTTTCATTAACATAATTTCAGTTCCTTAGTCACGGTTGTGTTAAAAGTGGTTTTTATATTGCCTTGCCGTTATAAATTGCATTGTCCTGAGCGGAGTTTTTTTTCAGCTTTAACACGTCAAAAAAGGGAAAAAATGAAGCTGTCTATATTTATTTTAAATAGAATAAAAATAAGGTTGTTTATACTATTTATATCATGGGCCTCATTGTCTAAATTAAATGTATTGTAATTAAAAATACTTTTGGATTTTTTATTATAGGTTAGTAATTTGTTTTTCAAGTGTGTCATAGCTTATAGCATTGGTCGGCACAAATATCCACGGAAGGCGCCTTATTATTGTCATTAAAGAAAAATATTGGTAAGAAGAACATTACATCTTATTTTGATAAATAAAAGTTTCTTCTATAAATCTAGAACATGTATATTTTTTTGTTTAAACTCAAAGACAGATAGCTAATCAAATTTGTTCTAAAAATACGTAACGAACACCGAGTTTAATGTAGTTTTCGTAAACGTAAACGCAACCTACGTTCGAGCTACCAGCTGAAACTGTTTGTATGGTTACGGCGTACTCCGGTGTGATATAAAGGTACCATAAGCATGCGCGCGCATACTTATTCTTAAGTAGTGGGTACAAATTGGCAACGCAGATCTGCGGTTGTAGTGTGAACAGTTTTGTTGTATACCATGTCCGCCGTCCTGTAAAAAGTTATTGTATTTTGCAATCTAGCTGCACATCTTACAGGTATTTTTATACAATTTTATTACAACTACTATGTAAGTTGTGTTTGCGGTATAAACAACCACGCACACACAGCACAAGAGTATGCAATTTTGGCCCCACCTCCAATAGTTGTGTGTTACATCGTCGATTTTTGAGCTTAATTTCTAGTACTATGGCGATGGCGATATGTGCCAAATTTTAGTCCATGTGAACAAATGTTAATGTTGACAAATATTTTTGCAAATAAAACAATATTACCGTATTTTAAAAATTAACATTTATGTACCACATATTTAATTAACTGCGTCTAAAATTAAGTAATATGGGTACACACATAACTATTGGAGTTGGGACCATATTTCATATAAACATTGCCATTGTCCAAAAAAGTTATATTTTTATTTTCATCAATTTAATAATGATAATAGTTTTGTACCAGGCTTTAGAAAAAAGTATATGTGGAACATTTTTATAGGCACCCCAATAAACATGGCGACCAAAAAAAAGAAAAGAAAAACGGAAGATGAAAACCGCGAATTTAAAGTTGAGTGGACCGAGAATTTTGCGTTTATTCAAAACTTGGATGGACTTCCGACATGTCTTATTTGTAAGAAGAAATTCGCGCATAATAAGAAGTCAAATTTAGAAAGACACTTTACAATAAAGCACGCAGCATTTAGCATGAAATATCCTACCGATAACGAAAGGAAGAAAGCAGTTGAGGAACTTCAGAAGAGTGAAGGGTCGTCAACTCCTGTGTTTAATAACTGGACGCAATCCTACAGCAATATTACTATGGCGAGTTTTGTTATTAGCCAAGAGATTGCTAAGAAGGGGAAACCATACACAGACGGCGAATACATAAAAAATTGTTTTATAAAGGCATCCGAGGAACTATTTCGGGATTTTAAGAACAAAGCAGATATACTGAAAAGAATTAAAGAGTTACCATTGTCTGCCAAGACCATTAAAGATAGAACAATTAAAATGTGTTCGAATATAACCACCCAGCATAACGAAGATCTGAAAATAGTTTCGACTTTATCAATAGCAGTTGACGGATCTTGTGACCTAAATGATACAGCGCAAGTTTCACTTTTTGTAAGATTTATGTCTCTTTCAGGCCCTAAAGAAGAACTTCTAGGATTATTGCCACTCAAAGGTCAGACGGGTGGAGAAGATATCGCAAATGCTGTTATTGAGTGTATGGAAAAACATCATATTCCCCTCGATAAAGTTGTGTCGATTTCAACAGATGGGACCGGAAGTATGACTAGCGTAAAAAAAGGGTTTGTTGCTATTTTGAAAGAAAAAATTAATCACGACATACTTGTTAACCACTGTATTATTCACCAAGAAGCGCTTTGTGCGCAAACATTTCCCAATGAAATTTGTAAAGTTATGGAATTAGTGATTACTATTATCAACTCCATTTTAGCTAAAGCTCTTAATCATCGCCAATTCAAAGAATTTTTATTTGAAATTGAGAGTGAATATGCTGATCTTCTGCTTCATAACAAGGTACGTTGGTTAAGAGATAACGTTTTACAACGTTTCGCGTCCCTTTTTCCAGAAATTAAAGTGTTTCTCCTTGAGAAGGGTGTGTACTATCCAGAACTAACAGACGATCAGTGGATCCAAAACTTTTACTTCATGGTAGATGTTACGTCTCATCTAAATCAGCTTAATCGTAAACTACAAGGGAAAGGAAACGTTATTTATTCGATGTTAGAAGAAGTAATATCATTCGAAAACAAATTATCCATTTTTGCTCAGGATTTTGAAAGGGAAACATTGTTTCACTTTCCGAGCCTGCTGAAGCATTGCCAAGAAAATAATTCCTCTATTGATAAACACCATTTTAAAACAATAATTTTAAATATGAGGGATTCATTTCTCAGCCGGTTTCAGGAATTAAAAAACAGCAAAGCAACTTTAGCATTTGTCCATAATCCTCTTAATGCTACGGTAACAGAGTTGAAATTTTCTCCTTTTGAAATTGACATTCGTAGCTTTGAATTACAATTAATGGATTTAAAACACAAGGAAATATGGCGCTCTAAATTCGAACGTCTTTGTGTCGAATTGGAAATATTGGAGAAGAAAAAATATGATCTTAGTTCACAATACAAGTGGTCAGCTTTGAATGACCTGGAGAAGGAAGACATGATCATTTTCAACGCTTGGAATAGTATTCCTGACTGTTACGATCAGCTGAAAAAGCTCGCGTTTGCTGTTCTTTCCCTTTTCGGCTCTACATATTTAAGCGAACAATCTTTTTCAAGCGTGAACATTATTAAGAGGAAACCGAGAAGTCGTCTTATTGATGAGAACTTGGAATCATGCCTAAAATTAAAAACAACGACATACAAACCTGACTTAATCAAATTTTCCAAGGAAATGCAAGCACATTGTTCACATTAATAAATATTTAATAAGCATAAAATTTTAGTTTTTTTTTTAGTGTACTACGTATTTAGTGTAATAAGATGGTTGTAATGCTCACATTTGGCTCTTTACATAATAAGTTTGCTCAACACTGGCATAAAAGAATAATGCTGTTTAGTATAAATAACGATAAATGACAATTATGTCAATGATTGACATAGAATGAAAAATTTTGTTATTACAAAATTATTGACAAAGAATGACAAATTTTGTTATTACAAAATTTAAGTTCGGCAACTGTTTGCTACCTTGGCTAGTCTTCGAATAGTGGTATGTAGTCGTCACTTCTGGACCTGAGCTTAAGCCCAAATTGCGATACTTGGTTCTTTTCACTGCCTTGTGTTTTGTCCGCAGTTTTTACTGCAGATAAGTCCTGTTTTTTTGTTACAGGTTCATGGACATATTTCATATTTGCCAGCTTCGATGTCAATCGTTCCTTCTGCAAGAATAAAAACAAATAAAAGTTCAATTGTCCCTTTTTCATCGGTTTATCGCCGTAATTTTAACAATTTTGTAATAGTACTTAATACTTTTTAAGATGGATGTAAAAAATAAATATTGTATATTAATGAGTATAATCAATCTTTCCGTCCCTTTATAAACTCCAGAATAGAAATATCAAAACTTAAAAAAAAATGTATATACAAGTAGGCCCTCAATCGTAATCAAAATAAAACAAATGCACCTTTGAAATTATTAGAATAATGATTTTGACAAATATACCTGTACAGGACTGTCAAGGTAGCTGGCGTATACCCTTAGTACCGGTTCCCCGGTTTTATCGTCAAAAGTCAATTTACTCTTTGGAGGTATCTTTGCCTTCACTACAGTGACTTTCTGAGGAGTTTCAGTAGTTCTTTTATCTGGTGTAGAAAAAAGTCTTAAAGGTGGTCGTCTTGCAAGAATGTTAGCTTTTTCTTTGTTAAAATCTTGGTCTTCACTTATTGTTGCTTCGACTAACTGTCCAGCATATACCACACCATCTTTAGTTGCAGCTTGTTCATCCTTATCTGCTCTTAATAAAGTATATGCTACATTGACTGATTCAGCTGCTTTCTCGAAAGGAGCTCCAAGCAGAGGTTTCAAATCACCGGTTTGATTACTATTACTTTTATCAGGGTTTTGTACGAAATAGGCTTTCAAATCTGGTTTTAATGTCGTCGTAGTTGTTGTTGACGTGGAGGTAGTGTTAAAAGGCTGAGCTTTTGGTAGTTGTTTATCTTTTTCAAGTTGAGCTAATGCATTTGCAGCTTGGACATCGTTTATTGCAGAATAGAATCCATTTGCAATAACATTGGCAACACTTTGGCCAACTTGAGCGTAATATATGGGTGTTGTTCGTTGATCTTCTGTATTGGATTCTATTACTTGGTTGATTGTTGTCGTTGGCGCGTGTGTAGCTTCAGATGGAATAAATTCCGTTGTTAAATTCTGTGGTTGGGTTGCGGTAGTATTATCAAGAGAATTTCCAGTAGCATTATTAACTGAGAAACCTTGAGGTAGCAAAGATAAAACTGTAGCTTCTTGTGTTTCTCTCTGTACGAGATTTCTTTGGATTTCTGGATTATTAGGAACAAAAGAAGATGGTGGCTGCTTCATGAATTGCTCGTTCTCTAGTAGATATAGATCTGTTTGTACTGGCGCTTGCGTTTGAGGTTGAGGTTGGGTCTGGTACACGGAATTAGCCGGGTAAGCAATAAATTCAATGGCTGGGAAATGGTGTAGAAGATGAGTTTGCAGCTTTTGTAAGTACATTGGGTCTTGTTGGTACAAAACATTTGGTGAAATAACGATTCCCTCTGATCCTGTGTGCAAGAGATCTTGGTGCGTAGGTACTCTGTTGTATCCCTGAAAATACAGTTGTAAGTGTTGTAGTCAATGGCGAGGAAGTAGCATGAATAATTTACATAATAACCCAGAATTTAGAATTTAGAATAGACGCATTTACATATCGTGATATCTGTGTTTTAAACGTTGGTCTTCGGAAAGGGAGGTCGTGCGATCGAATCCGGCGAACATAAATAATTTTCTAAATTATGTGCGTATTAGAAATAATTATCAGTTGCTTTGGTGAAGGAAAATATCGTGAGGAAACCTGCACAGGTGAGAATTCTCCATATTGTTCTCGAAGGTGTGTGAAGTTTCCCAACCCGTCTTGGCCAGCGTGGTGGACTATGGCCTTAAACCCTCAGCGTGAGAGGAGACCCGAGCCCAGCAGTGGGTCAATTATGGGATGTTATACTCTATGTTTATGTTCATTGACCTACCTGGAATGAAAATTGTTGTGGTATGATTGATGGATGCGGTGCTATTGCCGACAACCCGTATTCATCAATTACTTGCTGTAAGACAGCATTGTTTGGGGCAATATTCTGTAACTCAGGAGGTTGGAAAGACTGAAAAAAGTTAGGAATTAATATATTAATTTAAATTTCTTACTTTGTCTTGAATATAATAAGAGCTTGTACAACTTACATGCGGTTTTGAGAATCCTACTGGTGGTTCGATTTTTGCACTCATTGAATAAGCAGGGGGCTCTGGATACTTTTCTGTCACTTCATACACGGGTTTTGTCTGAAATGTAAAAGTAAAATGCAGTAATGTACCTTTAAGAAACCCTGACCATCTAAAGATAATTTATGGGAGTTGTCAGATTTGACTGAGGAAATCAACTGCGTAAATTTCGAATTTACTACGGATTTTAATCATTCTCACAGGTCTATTACTAGCCATTTGTACAAGAAATTGTATCTTGATTTAACCGACTAGTAGGTCGTGTTCAAATTAAAATAATACAATATAGGTAATATTGGTAATGTTTTGTGTCTTTTGGAATACTAGTTATCGCACACGATAACAAAATTACATGTAGACGCGAACAACTATTGACAGAAATTTCAAGACTAACTGGGTGATACCAGCCCAGTGTAATATTTTAAGTTTCTGGAAAAAGAGCATTAGTACCTCTTCGTTAGCCGTGTTAGTAGTCTCCAAATTCTCGACGACCACGATGGGTTTTTCGGAGAGGCTGAGATTGGGAGCTGGGATGGTATGGATGGCACCTGGTAAGTAAACAAATCTGAAACATCTTGGGTCCGTCCGTAGCGAGCGCAGGATGTCAATACTACTACAATATTAGGTATTAATAAACCACGTAAATTCTTACGGTTATTTGATGCCTTAGTCAAAAAGAGTCCAATATCAGCATTAAAAGTTCCTATGAAGTTAAAAGACTAAAAATAACAAAATTTTGTGTCTTTACAAACTAGTGTTATTAAACGTGAAATTATAAATATTGTCGGAGATCTGACATCTTAAGCTAAATCAAAGTTTGTTATAATAGTAGGTATGTTCTAAGGAAAGCAATCAGGAATTAGATTCTATTTTATGACATCCTTAATCTTGCTACGGACGAACTCAATATTTACTAAGTGCAGTAAGTGCTCGAAAATATAAGAGAAAAACTAATCTTAAGCTTAAAGCAGCTAAATTAAATCAGCAGCTGATTGGTATGGCTCCATACTTTAAAAAGCTTTCTCTAAATAGCAACTAAACTAGCGATAGCAAAGAGTAGGTAAATAAGGTCTAAATAATACTAAGTAATAGACAGAAATGGTGCATCGGTGCACGTAAATAAGAAGTCTTCTACCGTCTGAATGCGTCACAGGAGCTGAGGAAGCCGTGTGAATGAACTCATAAGTCGGCGTGACGGATGGTACTGGAGGCAGCCGCACTGTGCCCTTCCACGGCAAGCTGAAGACGCTACGCGACGCAGTAGGAACTACGTGTTTCATGGCGTATCTGGAAGTTTGAGATATAAGTAAAAGTACGCTTTATCGATCTCAGTCTAAGACTAGCAAACAATCTTGTATCGGTTTGCAGCGTACTAGGGCTGTCAACGATCGCATATTATCATGAGTTGCATTTCTGTCCTCAATATCGTCATGAGTAGCATTAGTTACCCCTATTTCCAAACTTACTATTTGAGATACTACAGTACGTAGTCGCAATTTGGTTCAAACCAATGGTATTATGAATGTTCATAGCAATAATCACTTAACAGCACGGATAAAGAATGAATGCTTGAAAATATACCATTGGTTCAAGAGGTAACTGTCTGTCGGTGGGAACTTGTAATTCTTGTTTTTATAACTCACCACTTATTCACGAGCTTTTATTCTTTATCCGTGCTGATAAGTGATTATTGCTATGGACATTGATAATACCATTGGTTTGTGCGTAAAGGATCTGTAAATGTTTATCTCCAATCTATGTTGACTTTAATTCATTCAGTACATTAAAAACATAGCAAGTGTAGACTGTGAGCACGTACCTATGAGGTAGATTTCTGTAAATCACGTAAGGGGACCTGTGGGAAGCGGCTTGGATGTACCGCGGCGGTGACCACGGCCTGGTCAGCATGAGGCCTGGCCTCATCGGGGTAGGTCCTCGGATCCTGTTCACAGTCGCCATTCGACTGATATACGCCGCATGGGTCAGCGACCATAACGTCATGTATAGAAGTTTTATCTGCAGAGAGAAAAAACTTATTTGGTTTAAACGAAACTTATTGCTAATATATGATTAAGAGCCGTGATAGTCTAGTGGGTTGAACGTTAGTCTCCCGAACGGGAGGTCGTGCGTTCGATATCGCCGCGCACCAATAATTTTATAAGTTATGTGCGTATTAGAAATTAATTGTCAGTTGTTTTCCGGTGAAGGAAAACATCGTGAGGAAACCTGGAAAAACACGGGAGAGTTTTCCATTAAAAAAAGTTCTCGAAGGTATGTGAAGTCTTCCAACCCGCACTTGGCTAGCGTAGTGGACTATGGCCTTAAACCTCTGTGTGAGAGGAGACCCGAGCCCAGCAGTGGGACAATTATGGGTTGCTATGTATGTATGTGT
>DWPQ01000229.1:0-19334 GCA_018251795.1 Perichares adela
TCTGCTAGTTTGTCCGCCTTATGTTTAAAAAATACTCAAATTCAGATGGCTTCAGCATTGTGATATGACTATTCTCTTAAATAACTTGAACAGCTGACAGCGATAGAGAGGAGACAGCTCGAATAGTCCTAAGTATGAGTTATTGCAGTTAATTATCCAAGGTAAGATCCAAGGCAAAAGAAGTGTAGGAAAGCTGAACATCGTGGCTACAGAACTTACGCCAATGGTTCAAAATGAGCACTCGGTCGCTATTCAGAGTGGCTGTATCTAAGGTAGAAGTCGCCAACATGATTGTCAAGCTGCGTGTGCAGATGGCACCTTAAGAAGAAGAATCCTCTTACCTAGACTCCCAGGTGGGATGTTTCGCCAAACTAGTTGGTTTCCTGACCCCCAGAAGTTGCAGCACCTCTGCATACATGTTCTCCAATCCACGGAGTTGTCTTCGGATAGCTCTTGCGTCCCCTGTTGAAGCATCGCTGTCGGTTCTGCCGTCGAGAAGAGAAGATAGGTCCAGACTTCGAGTCGTAGTTGAAGTCATGTCCGTGGTATCCAGACCGAAAACTGAAAAGGAGGCGTTAAGTCATTTAAAAATGTGTATATCATAAGACAAGTCCCGTCAAAATCGGTACAGCCGGAACAAACAGACAGAGAAAAAATATTAAAATGTAATTTTGGTATACATACAATGTAAAAAGCGTTTATTTAAATATTACGAAAAGACACTCCAATTTTAGTTATTGTATAGCATTCGGGCGCCTAGTATTTAGTAGACACGGACCATGTTTGTTTTTGGAGTTTATTCCCGAATCACATTATTAGTAAGGTAAAAGTAAGATACAGATCTCTCTAAAGGTCTCTATGGGCCGCGAATGTTACTTCGATACTCACTGTGCTTCTTATAATGATGATCGCGTTTGGACGAATGTTTCTTGTGCGAGTGCCAACGGGGAGACTCGCGGCCTCTCCGTCGCTCCTCGGGATATTCCGCAGAACGTCCTGGTAAGCTGGAATTTTTATTTTAATGCATCTTAATTAAATATTTTAATGCTACTGTATATAATTGTTACATTTTAATATAAAGTAAAAAATGGGTGCAGAGATGTTACCCAGTAAAACGCGTTTTGATTTAGTTTGTAATACTGAAGTAGCGTTATAAAAAAATACTTTTGTTCTACAACATAAATTATATGAATCAATGTGCGCAATTTTTTTATTCCAAAAGTGTGGAACGTTTTGTAAACACAAATAGATATAGAATAATTTCAATTCCGGATTTTTTTCAAGTACACACCCGCCTTACGTGATGGTGCACCTGTTCAACTACTTACTTAACCTTCGTATACGATTTTCATTAAAAAAGTAATTATGAGTATACGATAAGATTTAAATATTCTATGTATGTGTGAGAAGGAAAATATACTCCCTAGGAGTTTCTTGCCTCTTCTTACAGGGCCCACTCATGGTAGTGATTTGCGGAAGCGATGACGTAAATTGACGTTCGAAATACGTTTTGAAAAAACCTACAAAACCTAAAAAAATGTTATTTCAATATAATTTTGCTGTATGTTGAGATAGATCACCTGTTCCTCTTATGCATGTCTGAAGAAGGTGACAGCGGTGGGAGGGGAGGCGTGACGGAGCTGTCGGAGCTGGCCGAGCTGTCAAGCCTCATCCCAGCTAGTTTCGGTTCCAGGATCTGGCGCAGTTCACACTCTACTAAATCTGCCCACTCGTTCTCGCCAGCTGTAACCGTCAGTTAAGGATATTTAAAATAGTGTTCGTTATTCATAGCGATGGTATCTTTGCTTTTGACGGAAGATAGTGCATTAGTAGAGTGAAAACTGTTGGGAAATCTTTCACATAATCTGAGCTAACGTCGAGCGTACATTGTAGAACTGATTTCTTTTATGGAATGCGTGTGTTATTTTCACTGGGTAATTAAAATTCATAAACTTTTTCACTGAGCTGATGATGAAGTATGACACGCAAATATTTTTTTAAGTAATTTTTTATAGCACTTGATGATAAATGAGCAGACGGGCCACCTGATGGTAAGTGGTTATTACCGCCATTAGACGTCCGTGACACCAAAGGCACTAGGCACGCAGTGAGGCATTGCCAGCCAAAAAGGTGCCGGAAGACTCAATGATAGGTTCTACAACATTGCAACCGAACTCCTCGAAACACTACACTTTTGAATCTGGAAGAGGAGTTCAATGTTGTGTACAAAATTTTTGACATAATTTTTGGAAAAATCAACATGATAAAGTAGTCACAATAAACTTACTTGGCCCTGGGGCTTGCTGACTGGGACCAGGCTGAGGTTGAACTCTAGACTGTCCTATAGCATCTGAATCGGCAGAAGTATCATGAAGACTTGGTTCAGGTCTTCTGCCACTAGAATATGCCACACTTCCTCTACCAGAGTCGACGTTAGATGACTGGCCACCGTTCTTATCGTAATCTGGAATAATTTTGAAAATAACTCAAGTAACCTTTTAAATATTATAATTATAGAAGTTATTAAATGCAGTAATTTAACATTTTATTTTGTAAAAGAAGGCTTGCGTTAATCTAAATTGGTAAAGGAATACTAAAACTTCACATGCACTCAATACTCTTCGTTCCTATTTTGTAGAGACTTTAAATTTAAATATCATACCAGAACTAGCTCCAGAACCGCTGGCTCCCTTTTTGCCATGAGCCTTTAAATCCTCTATTCTATTCGGCGTTTGTCTCGACGAAGAAGGCTGTGGATTATACGTTTCATTTTTTGCACTTGAATGATATACGCTATCTGCTGACTTTTGACTGGCGATTTCATCATTTCTTTCTAAAACTTCTGCAGAGCTGGATGCTCTCTCTTCTTCTCTTTGCCTCAGACCCAACGAGTCAGGGGTTCTTCGTGATTCCCTATGACTGTCTGGCGTCCTACGAGATTCCCTATGACTATCTGGCGTTCTACGGGATTCTCTATGACTGTCCGGTGTTCTTCTATATGCATCATGTGATCGGTCTAGTCTATTTGATTCTACAGATCTTCCGCTTGTTCGAACACGCTCCTCAAAACTAGACCTTCCTTGAGCTGCCAGTCTGACACGAAAACCACCGTCATCAGATTCGCGTTCCTCATGATTGTTTCTAGGAGGTCCATTCTCGTTTGGCGGACCGTCTAGAAGATTCCCATGGGAGTTTCTTCGAGATTTGTCATGATTTTGCGGTGTAGATACTTCCAGCCGCTGTGGAGGTTCATCTAAGAGATGAGGATGGGATGCTGCTCGTCTTCCCTCTACTAATCCTCTTTGCCTAACAATTTCTCTTTCTAGTTGCTGGGGACTTCTTAGATCAGGTCTTGAATGAGAGTTGTCAAACTAGAAATAAAATAGTAAAAAAAAAATTCACGAAAAGTATTATAGGTACGAATAAATATAAAATAAAGAAGAATTTGCCGGAATCTATTCACATTGGTTATTTAAAATTCTTATACTTGCAGAAACTAAATGGGGGTTATGCAATCTGGTATAATTAGATCAACTAACTCATGTAGCGTTTTATGAAAAGATTCAAATGTAACTTTAATGTACCTATTAAATTTAACTGGCATTTTCCATCCATGCCGGTTACATAAAACTAGTCTATCTTTATGGGTGATTCAATTATCCGTGGCGCCGTCAATGTTATTTTATTATGGAGGAAACACTATAAAAGTCATTTTGTGCACTCTTTACTGACACGACATTGATGTTTTTAAACCGGTAGAAATATAACTTCTTATAGAATCAACCGTGAAATATGTTTTCAGTGTTTCGATTACAGTGTCGGATATCCAGTTCTTGGATGAAATTTCGGTGGTGCTTTATGGTGTTGCTGATATCCATGGGTGACCGCAACGTTAACCAGGTGACCCACCTACTCATTTGCCAACCATAAAGTAAATTTGATAATAATTTACTATTTGGGTATCATTGACAATTTGGGTATCATTGACTATTGGGGTATCTTTGACAATTTGGGTATTTTTGACTATTTGGGTCTCATTTATTACACATTCGGGCTAATGTGCGTTAAGTAATCAAAAATTGTATTTCTTTCGCGTTACGATCGTCAGTTCCTACATTTCATTACTTGATTTTGATTTGACAGCTATTGTAATGTAGATAATGCTGTACATGTCAACATTTAGATTGTTCAAGTTATTAGATATGACATCGCTTCCTGGAGTTTTCAACAATAATCCAATAAATTCATCTCGTTGCCGACTTCACGATATCTCGCCATCAGCCAACACTTACTTTAATTACGGAATACTGTGGGAAGTAGTTAATTGTTGAGAACGATTGTTCTTTGTTGCAGCCGACAGTGTGAAGGGAACGGGGCTAAGAAAGGAGAGAATGTCAGTTCATCATTTTTACAGGTTTTGGTGGTGTTTAAACGTATTGTGTTGTTGTTTAAGAGAAGCAAATTGAGATATTGCAGATATAAAATTACGCTGGCAAGATTTTATTGTGTATAAAGTATTGCACCTTAATTAGGTGGATTCCAAGGTCTACTTGGGTATAGCACAAAAAAAGAAATCATTTGATTTTACCATGAACTGTATGTTTTAAAACTTTTATAAAAGTGTGAGAGATCCCCTATTATATTGAAACGAACCCATTTTTTTTTACTACAGAATTTTTTTATTAAAAGACACCTTCATATCGATGACTTATCTTACTACATCTAAAACAAATCAGCTTAACCATCATAAATAGCAAAGAACATACTTGCGTCTGCGGACCAGTCTTCAATGATGTGAAATTAGCCATAGATCGAACGTCCATATCTCTCTGGTACACCGCACTTCTTCGTCCAGGAGGTCCATACTGTTGATACAGAGCGTCGGCGCCTAACGCCTGGGGCCTAGAATGCGGGGAGGCTAGCATTTCCTGAGATCTGGCCTGTTGATGGTTCAGTAACATTTGCTGCTGAACTATTTGTTGTTGCACCAACTGTCTGTCAATAAAATTAGGATGTAAGTTCTCGTCAGTAAAAATGTTGAACATTTCACGGAAAATTTGGCTTCGTACCTCTTTACTTTACTTTTAAACTATTGAAGATTTCAGCAATAGATAGAGTGATACATGTAGAAGGTCATATCCTTGAGTAGTAAGGGTGGTTCACTACAAAAATTAATGTTTTTATTGTTTAGATTAAACTTTTTATTTTTTTATGATGTGGCATTAAAAAATAAATGCAATACTTAATTTTCACCCTTCTATCACCAACCTCTATTTTTTAATACAAAAATATTTATGGTAAAACTTATAAAGGGCAAAACAAAGTTTACGGGTTCAGCTAGTTTAATATTAAAACATAAATTGATTATCAATTGTTAAGTTTGATTAGTTACCTATGTGGTGATGGACTGGGATAGGCCATGTTATTTGCCATTCCATGACTGTATTGCATATCTGGTCGATTCGGCTGCGGCATCGGTCTCCCATAGATTCCTTGCTCGGCTTTCCTCGGAATTTCTCTAGGGGTGACTTGTTCAGGTTCTGGTCTCTTCCTCTCTTCAATATTATTTAGATTAGCTTCTTCGTTGGTTTTCTCAGATTCATTACTTTCTTTATTCTTAAATCTACTAGATATCATGTCTTTTAGCGTGTGATACGTTTTGCTTACAGATTTTGCGCTTTTCGGCGCGTCTCTCGTGCTATCCTTTCCAGTTTCGACGGTAACTGTTATTAAGTGGGAATTGTTCTGTGTTTCAGTCTTGGGGCCATAGTTTTTAGCCGGTATTGGTGGTTTAGGTGAGTCGTAATTTTGCACGTTTCTTGCCACTGCCCCTTGGTTCTGATTCTGATGCATCGCGTACCCGTAGTTCTGTTCGTGATATTGTCTGAAGTCACCTGACGTGCCAGCTTGATGGTTCTGTAAAAGAACAAAATATCCATGATTCCTTAAATTTATTTTTAGCCATGTTTACCGATCATACTTTTCTGCTTTTGTAAGTTAAAAAATTCTTCTCATTTTCTAAGATCTGCTTCGACAAGCGTCGACGAAGAATGTTATTAAGAATGAAGGTAGTTTCAAATGTCTAAATGGTATAGCACAAAAACATTCAATATTTATTTTGTAACCCTTGCAATAATGATCTTCATACGCCCGGCTAATTTGTTGAATAAAATAGTTTTTCCTTTCTTTCTAATTGTAGTCTGTAATCCCTGTAGCAGACAATTCCAATAATAGCGGTTGACGAGTTTTTTTGTTATATGTAAGTAGCAAGCCTGTGAACCACGAATGTGTTACGGCGCTGGGAAGCAAGGAACAATGGGCCATTGGCTTGTAGTTCGTATTGGAGTACAATTGTAGAGAGAGGCTTAGCTGTTATACCGTATGGTAGTGAAATACAACTTGTAGGGTATGCAGCGCTGCCGATAGACGTTTCAAATATGTTTTCATTTCACTGGAAACAACTTGCAAAGAAAATGACAATGTAAAAGTAGAAATCACGCAATGAAACATTAGTAAAGGTATAATTTACTTTTGTAAATGAAAAAATAGATAATGTACTCGAGGAAACTTTTGGGATAGGGTTCACCATAGCAGTAGCGTTATTAAATGTGTTAAAGTGTATAGTAACTATACATGCACCAAACACTAGTAACAGACAGACGGACAGAATCATTTTATTACCAACATTTTAAAATTAAAAAAAATGGATAAGAAATAGAAAATGAAGTTGATGAAACATGACAAAGAAATAAAGTATGTCTTTAAAAAGAAATGTGATAAATAACTTAATACTAACATTTTCTAAAGCAAATTCCACCATGTTGCGAATTTTCTTTCCATCAAAGTAAATTACTTAAATCCATCGAATATTAATTCGATCATTGCAACGTAACAATATTTCTTCTTCGTTATAGTAATCATTTTGTTTCGTACAGTATTCTTTGATGCATTATTTTTCAATTGGAAAATATTTATTTCTTTTAGATACTTAGATTTCCGCTTATTATAATATAAAGATACAGTTTATGCACAACATTACTCATTTAATATTTAACACAATTCAACGAGCAACTAAGCAAGATGAAGACGCTCAATAAGTAACACAAACAGGAAAATTACTCAAAAGCACTGACAGTAATAATACTTTTCTAATAAACTTTTCAACTAGGAGCTTAGAAAGTAAAACTAATCCTCCAAAGCTCGATTCTAAGCTCCAAAGCAGACCGGATGCGCGCGCGCACGGGGTACCGAGTGCGCCTAACCGACTATACTGACGTTCCTGTGCGTGCCGCTTCGTTACGCCGAATTAGCTAACGGAGCAATATGCTCTAACATTGGAAATACATCAAAATTAGCAACACCGAATCGCTTTGAGCTGTTACAACTTCTATTGGTACGCTTGTTTTTTGTTTCTTATGTAAAATTAAAAGTTTCAAGCGCATGGCTTGGAAAAGCAAGCCAGGTGTGTCGAAAATATAAGATCCATTTTAAGTTGTAAACTTCTAATTTTAAAGAAATAATTATATTTTGTCGCGTCTTTCAATCAAATACATTGATAATGTTAATCGTACTAGGAAAATTAAATAAAAGGCGTAGACAACCATGTTATTGGTTAAATATTTTTGTTTAGCAAAGATGTGATAATTTACTCCTTATTAGCGTTATGCGTAACTATGTATTGCAAATTTAATATGCTGCTTTATTAGTAAGTCTGATATTAATATTTTACATTACTCACAAAGTTTCAATGTCCAATAAGATGAACAATGTCAGATATTCTATAAATCAGTTGTTCTATTGAGTTTGATGCGTGCAGGTATCGATATTTAAGATTTGATACGCATGTCAACGGCACTCAGACATATCAAGGCTTTCACTACCGAGTAGTTCTGTCCCGTGTTATAGTTTTTACACATGTTGCGTTTTCTATAGAAGTAGTATTCTGTAGTCGTTCCAGTACCGATTGACTTTTGATTGAAAGGCTTGGTGGTCATCGAAGGCAACTTTAAAACAGCCGCTCGACCTCCAACTATGTTGCCTACCTTAGAGTTGGTTACCATAGCAACTAAAAAATTGTTTATCAGAAATTATTCCTTGTTGTGA
This sequence comes from Perichares adela, assembly GCA_018251795.1. NCBI lineage: Eukaryota > Metazoa > Arthropoda > Insecta > Lepidoptera > Hesperiidae > Perichares > Perichares adela. The sequence continues at coordinate 8,104 of DWPQ01000229.1, forward strand.
ATATAAGATTGTTGGAGAATAAAAATAATGAAGCAGTAACATCGAGTTATAATTGAGGTCCCTGCAACCACTATCACAGTTAGACTCGTTTTATTTTCTATACCAATCGAAGCATTACCGACGTAAGTCGATTAGGAAAATTTGTCTACAGTTTTGTAGTGATTTGGATATAAGAGGCTCTGTCTAGTGAATTTCTTCTCGTAGCGCGACCTGCTAAAGTGCCTTTAGCAGCTAAACAATGGACGTGGTAAGAGCGCTAAGCCTCTTGAGTCGGAGGTCAAGCGGCTGTTTACCACCTAATACACTATTTAAGAATGTAGTTAATAAACATAAATTGGTAAGCTGATTGGTATAGAAGACGGAAGGCTCTACGCCTTACACAATAGCCATCGACCGTTCGTAGTATAGATATGGCACGGATAACTTCACCGTTGTTTCGTCGTACGCACCGCTTCCACACAGCACGCGTTATGAATTTAGATGCGTTCGTCCACTGTTGGTGCTCATTTACTAGTCCTAATACTGGCTCTAGTACATTATAACGAGTCGAAGGATGTATCCGTTTTGATTACGTACTACATACCCTAGAAACGATCTTTTCGGTAAGGGGCGGTTCAAATATTACGTAAGCACTATATGGGCAGGGGGTCTTTGCTTTGCTTATTTTTGATGACATTGGAGGCGGGGGGTTTTTGCTTAGTTTATTTTTGATGCCGTGGGGTGTGGGGGTCTAGTGATTACTTAGTAGCAGTTATTTACTTGTTGCACATATAACAACACACAGATTATCTATGTTTAAAAATGAAATGCATTTTTGGGGATTACAAAAATCATGTTTACGTAAACATGGGTGGAGATTAAGAGCTCTTCTTACTTTTGCTGACAAGGGGATGGGGTGGGGTAGGAGTAAAAAATGTAATAAATCTCCTTACGTAATACTTGCACTTCCTCTAATTACTAGTAATTACATATGTAATTTTCTTAGCAGTATAAGGTATTTTATTCATTTATTACTCTTTTTTGTGCACCATAAAAATTATACACGAGAAATTTATTTAGTTTGATTTGTATTTTAGTGCAGCTATTGTTTATATTTGTTTATAGTAAAGTCTGGCTGATGGCTCTCTACGTCCTTTTCAATTACTATATTACTAGACTAACACTTTTTCTAAATAAGCACCATATCTTTGATATATATAACTAAATACAATATCGATATTTGTTCAGTAGTTTTTGTGAATAAGAGTCCCTAACATTTATATTAAAACTAAATTGAATAGGATCTCAATTCATGCTACTGCAGCCACAATACAATTATTGTATAAGGTATATTCTACAACTTATTAAAGTTCCTATGCTTTTAAAACACTTGTAAAGCTTGGAGAACAATGCACAGAAATTGTTATTCAAAACAATATATTATAATTATTATAGTAATAACTACGAAGTATTTACATAACAATGAAATGCGCAAGTGAAGAATACTTAATTTACGTATAACTGCATTTATCAGCTGTCAGGGTGAATAAACCTATGTGGGTATGGTGAGTACACTTCTAACTTCACTAGATTGAGAACAAATTTAAGTAATTAAGTATTATTGTATTTTTTTTCTGTTAGTTAGTGGAATAATGGCTGACGTGTCACTTGTTGGTACGTGGTTAGTAACATTAATACCATATATATCAAGGACTCGTTGCCGACTAAAAAAAAGTGGGGGACTGCAACCAAAACGCGTAAAAAACAATTGACTCTAGAAGGTGCCAAGAAAGGAAGTCAGTTGGCTAAAAATTCTACCAACACGATTAACATCGGGGATGGAGCCAAGGGTCCCAGCCTCGAATCCTCGATTACTAGTCGACGTAGACATTTTCATGACAGATAAATGTTGAATTTTCATATCTTATTTGTCAATGTCGATGCCAACTACAAGATAGCGAATTCGAATGTGGAATTCATGAGTGTGTGTGTGAGCATTTATTTTGTTATTTTATGTTAGATAGCGAGTCTTACACTCATCCATGATTGGAGAGCACATAAACCCATCAATTCTGGTATCTGGTTTTATTCATATAGCAGTACTTATGGCCTATTGGATTCTATCGGGTAGCATATGAACTTGGGATAACTTGGCTACTGACACCCTTTCAATGTAGCACTGGACTGACGAAACCCGTGACCTAAAGTATGCCGCTAATGGAATGAAACATACGCATTGGTATTTCCGTGAGTACTATAATAATATACTATACGAACACAAAAGATTCCTTTGTTGTAAACATAAAATGGGTCTTTGACCACATTGGAATTTGTTGGAACATCAATTTATTTTAATAAAATAACCATTTCTTGGAACTATGTTGAGGAAAATGTCCTACTCGGTAATAATGTGTGTGGAGTATTGAACTGTTTTTAAAAAGAGCCAATATTGGTACAAAACTATTGTTAGCTAACGACTGACACTGACATTGACATTGATATTAATGACAGTGACATTTATGACATTGTCAATAAATGTAATGATATTCACTGTAAATGATAGTAGCAACACAATATTAAATGCATAAATATGCGTATTGACTAAATACTCAAATGACGAGGTGATTTTACATTTGAATGTATCGAGGTAATACATACTGAAATTAATTTTACTAGAACTCTACCATTTCAGATATGTTTGTGAACATTACAAAGATAATGTTTTAAACAGGATGAATTCTAGCATACATATTTTTCATATATCTAATTGATCTATCTGTATTTACATATATTAAAGATTTTACTATAATATAATGACTATGTTATGAACATCCGTACTCACAATTATATCTACAAAAATATTTCGACCCAGTCGCATGGATCGTGGTCACGGCTAAACTAGATTAGCAAACTAGTTTATGATATATATTTGTGGGCATGCGATTGTATATATTATGAGGACCCCGATTATATTAAAATGTATACTTTGTATTATGCATATCTAGAATTTTATATTGTTTTTGTTTGTCAAAAGTATTTTTTCCTTTTCTTTTCCTTCCGTTTATTTAGCTTGAGCGGAGTCATAAGGACAACCGAATATTCACTTCTTTAAGGAAATTAACCTGGAAATAGTTACAGTCCCTTTCCGATATATGTGTATATAATTAATGAGGTGCGATGCGGCCACGATGGGCCAGGGCAAGGAACTCAATCGTCATGCCTCGCGCGTCGTCACGCTCGTTAACGGCGGGAAGACGGCCCGACGGAACCAGTCTAATCTAGTTTAATCTGGTTTAATCTTGTATTCGCCCAGTTAAGAAATTAAATCAATGACTAGATAGAATTGCGTTACGAGTTCCGTATATCCCATGAAACTACGGAACGCTTTATCCGCGATTCCTAATTTCTCGGGTGATGGAATGTTTAAAGAATTTAATATTTACCGAGTATTTTTTTAAAATCAATAGCAAATTTAAGGATGGACGAGGCATCTGGTAGTAATTGGTGGTCGACTTCATTATCCATATTGTACGAGGTTAAAATTACTTTCTTCTTAAAGCATTTGAAGTTAACTTTCGATTCAGTAACATTGTACCCCACAAAACTTATTCACGTACCAGCTGGAACTGAACCCGTGACCCCGTGCTCCACAGGTCAGGTTACAAGTGTTAAGTACAGGTATCAATTAAACCACTCGTTCTACCGCTAGCGATCAAAGACAAACGAACGAACAATATACAACTAGCAAACCGGCTTCTGTCTTACTCATCAGCTATCAACGCATACTGATATCGGAAATAAACTTAATTAAAAAGTAATTAATAAAATTTACATTATCTGTGCATGTAAGAGTTGTAGTGCAGTCAGATAATTCATTTATCTAAAACTTTTTTCTTTATCTAAAAAGCGTGTTTAAAGAAGTCCTTACATAAAGTTTAAATTCGAATCCAATAATTACACTGTTTTTCGAAGACTTAAGTTAGAAGTTTTATTTGAGAGTGATATATTGTTAAATAAAAACCAAAATTATACTAACGTTCATTGCAACTGTTTTATGTTTTGTTTACTATGTTGTTTGAATATAAAATTATCGCTCAACGCCAGAATATAATTGTCCACATTAACAGCTGTTGGTGAGACGATGACCTAATGTAACCAGATAAAATCGTTGGCTCAGGAAATGTCCCAAGATTCGTGCCAAGTGGGAGATTTATGGACACGCTAGTGTTAGTTCTGTTAGATAGTGGAATTTTGTGTTAATGTTAGGAAACTCGAACAATAAGGATTGGGCATACAACACAGATAAGAACTGTAAATTAAATAGGGCTGTACTGCATGGTTAAATTATGTCCGACAAAATTAAAAAATAAATATATATATATGCATATAAAATCAATACTTTAGCAATATACATTTATATACTCTCATTATTCATATACTATATATTATTCATATACTCAATATAGATTTCCTTATTAATATTTGTTTGTGTAATCCGTATCTCGGGCCGTGTTAAGAAGCATCTTAAAAATGTCTGTGACAGGAGGATCTGTAGGTACATAAATGTAATGTAATTAAAAATAAAATTGATTATATTGCATGTATGTGTATGTGTGTGTAATGTGTGCGTGTAATTTGTGCGATTTATCATGTTATACATTATACATAATAATATATTAAAATATCCAACAGATTTACTTTATGGTAACCATCTAATGAGAAGTGTACGATTTTAAGCTTATATCCTCGCGGGCACTAAAATTTTTTAGATGTAACGGGTACTCACGATTTTTTGTATTTTATGCCGACATTTCAACGCAGTTGCATGCACCAAAAATCGCAATCGCAAAAATCTTAAAATGTCTAATGAGACACTGTCACTGACTTAAAAAACAAAAAAATCATCAATGACGCGTTACCACAAAGTGTGGAGTTACGTAAAGTCCACGGTATTCGTACCTCGGTGTGTGTCCACGCAGACAACGCTTTGGGCGGAGTGTCAGGCGCCACCGCCCCCAGCCTGCCTCTCTTCCTCGCCTCCTGCAGGATCGGGACCTTCGAGTTCTTGTCCCCTGAAGAAAGAATCACTTCGCGTTCTATCTGTAAAAATTATAAAGGATTACGTTACATCATACAACTTTAACGTATAGAAATATTGTTATCATCATCACAACCCATAATTTTTCTTCTCGATTTCTGATCCTAGTTTCCCATGATCCAGGGAATCCTAGCGTGGGAGTTAGTGTCAATTAACTGTAACCTGTCTGGATGTTCAAAACATATATATTTTAATTTTCGTTTTCATCTGTATATAAATACGTGAAGCAAAATCTTTGGATCCCTTTTTACAAAAATTACGCGAACGGAGGAGTATGAAATTTAACACACTTATTGTTTGTATGTAGGAGAAGTGTAGAACGCTAATATTTTTCAATAATAATGCTTTTAGGATACATTAAATCAATAAATAAAACATTACACGCATTAAGACACATCCACATGCATACGCGATATACGTGTACTCTTATGACGTTTACCAAAAAGAAATGATGCAATTTTGAATTTATCATCTGTATGAAATGAAATAAAGTTTTATTATTATTATCTGAGAACAGAGGCCTTAAAATTACATTCTAACAATTTTTTAAAGACTTATTGTCGAATTTCAATCACCACACGACATCTACTTTTCATAATTGTCCCACTGCTGGGGTCGGGTCTTCTGAGAGGGTTTTAAGCCATAGGCATATATAGATTTTATTAAATATTAATATGTTTACGGAGCAATGACAGCTTAGTGGTTTGAACATCGGCATCCGGCGCGGGAGGGCCTTCGTTCGAAACCTGCGCATTAAATTTTCAAAGTTAAATAGAAATAAGTAACTTAAAAATTCAAATTTTAACGTAATATTTTTTTAAACTTTTATAACAGACACAGCAGTGCGTGGGAGGGTTAACTAGTCTATACTAATGTTATAAAGAGGTAAGATTTGATTGTTTATTTGTATTGAATAGGCTCCGAAACTACTGGACCAATTTGAAAAATCTTTTACCATTAGAAGCCGACATTATCCGTGATGAACATGGGTTACTGTTTCACACTTATAGTGGAGTCAGCTACATAGTAGTTATTATTAGTAGTTTGTATAGAGACTAACTATATAGTTTCGTCATCCCCTTTGATACGGTGCATCAAACTTTTCACCAGGTACGGACATCGCGCTTTGGTTTGTTTGTTCGCTCGCGTCGATGCTGTCTTCTAGTCAAGAGTGAAGAGGCATTTACTTAGTTAGTACACTTTACCATCCAACACTACATCACTTATCATAATATGAGATATAATAGCCAAATAATAATATAAAAAGTATATGAAACTTACAGTAATAAATAATTAATTGATAGATAAAAGACACACGTCAAAAACTTAAGACACAATTTTCTGATATACACACCAGTAACAAGCATAAATTTTATCAAATAACATTTTTATCACTGAATGAAATAATTTGAATATATAACTTTTGACATATAACACATGTCCAAACACGTCACATTGAACCGATATCTGTGGTAACAATGCGTACTTTCACCGAGATATCTCGACTTCAAAAATGCATTACGTACGCCCAATAAAAACTTACGCCTGTCGAGCTTAGAGAAATCGCTATTCATTTGCCTCCGTGCAATCACCTGCGAGAGTCTTCACGTTCGATCGAAACATTCGGAGAAAAACTGTACAACTCGAACTCGAGGTAGGGTTGGATTCTTCTGTTATGGCAGACTGCTAAAGCAATCCTATGGAGCCTGACGCGCTGGCGGAGGGAGGATGATAGCTTTTAGTGGGTATTCGCAGAGTCCCATATACCTGCTCAGCTGAGTGTAATGCGTAAATGTGTCTCTCAGCAAGGAAAGATAAGGTTTGAATTCTCCATTACCTTCCGTTTTATGTTCATTACCGCCCATAATTGTTTTTTTTATTAAACTATTTCAGAACTAGCAGTCATTAAAAACATAGTAAGTTTTAGCTTGACAAGGTTTTAAAATTGTTATTGGATAGTAACAATTTGTTGTTTCGCAGTTGTTAAAAGATTCTAACTACCGTCTGAGGTTCGTTGATTGTCCCCGGAGTTCATATTTAACACAATATTTTGTAATATTTAACAAGTTAGCACATTTTTACACTAGGGTTACTATAAACGTTATTGAGCTCGCAAAGATATAACGGTATTTATATTATGTTGATAAATGTAGATACTCCCGATGTGGCAGAGTCAAGTGAATTATACAAAAACAAGATTATGTAAGGATGACACTTGTATGCTGTGTTATCGATATATATGACGTGCAGTACCTTCCTATTTATATGTATATAGAGATAAAGAAAAGCTTCTGAATTTTTTAATCAAGATAGTTAAAAAAACTAAAAAACACGCAATATACTGTCGTTGGATCTATTCCTCTAGATCATTAGATCTAGAAAATGTATACACGTTGTATACATTTTCTAGAGAATCTGACCGTAGGAAGTGAGTTAAAAAGTTATAAGATTTCTCTACATAGTTAGATAAAAGTCAAATAAATAAAAAAGCGTAAAAAACCATACAGATGATAAATATCTGTATGTAATTGTTGTATGAAGTATGCACATACGACTTCCATTTTTATTATTTTCGTTATTTTAGTTATGTTTTCTTCGGATGTACGGTTTCCTAAAACTGCATATAAAGTCAAAATATTCACTACATTCAATGTAAATGTACCTTGTCCTACACAAGGTGTCATCGACCTCGAGAGCATCTAGTCATTCAGGCCGCTAATGACAACCGTGACGGAAGGGCCAGGATTAATGTTCTGGCCACGTATAAATAACCAGGGAATGTCCCAACATGGCCTTTATCGGGTAATCTCGTGTCGGACGATCGCCAACCATCGATATACGGCCACTACTGATCCAACCCCGCTAATGATATGTAATAGATAACATTATCCTACATCGTGTATTTTATATTATAGTTATATGTTATACACATACAAATCAATCCACACTCACACATAAACATACACATACAAAAGTGACTATTATATGTACGTAAAATGTAAGTCTGTTATTGGCTTTATGTTTAACGAGCAAGCTTTAAATGTACAAGCATTAAGCTGTGGATTTTGTTAATTAATAAATAAATAAAATAACAATAAAGTAAACTACCTGTTGCATCTCTTCGAATAATAATATATGTGTATTATGCCTACAACTTCTCACTGTTTATGTGAAGAATTTGGTGACATTATGATGTAGAGAATTTATCAAGTTAACGCTGAATGCTAATGAAGATTTACATAAAAAGTAGAAGTTAATGGTTTAAGCTTTTTGAGTTTTCGATGCGCGCTGACGGCGTGTGTTTATGACAGGCGTGTTACTTAATAACTTAGGTGGATGTCTGTCTGAACTACTATTTTTTTTTGTATACGAGGGAAATCTTCGTGAAGATACCCGACGGGTTATGTGGGATCTTTACCCACTAAAACCCCACCGGCATCCAACCGGCGCATATACAGATGCTCCGGGATCTCAACTGAACGCACCAAACCGTCTGAACTACCTACAAACATATTCTCAGGTCCTAAGGACTGAAAAGTGGAATGAAAAGTTTTTCAAATAAAGGGTACTCACGGGGAACTTTGCAGAGTGTGTGTGTAGGGCGGGCGGCGCGGTTGGGGCGGGCGCTCCGGGGAGAGCGGCTTCAGGCGCCGGCGGCATCCTGTACGGAGGGACGGGGTCCACTGTACCTGTAGAGGGCAACGATACTAAATTTACTACAGTTTTATATTAAGTTTGTGGTTATTTGTATAATAGCTGTGTCCGTAGCTCTGTTCGTGTGGAAATCTGAGAGTCGCAAAGTTTTCCCCGCGTAAAAGCGAATTACTCCCTATTACATCAGCTATCTTCCAGTTAAAATCGGTCCAGCCGTTTCAGAAATTCCTTCGGACAAACAGACAGACAGACGAAAATTTTAAAAACTGTGTTTTGGTATATGTATCGTGTATGCATACTACATATGCATTTAATAAAAAGCGGTTATTAAAAGGTTTTATTTAGCTTGTTTTAATATTACAAACAGACACTCCAATTTTATTTAATTGTATAGTTATAGATGTATGGATAAAGGTATCCGTACAATTGATTGTACAAGAGTTGTATAATGTACATTACAAACACTCGCGTTAAATTGACAACCAATACAACCCACCGTTATAATGACCTTTTGATCAAATCGAACTCAATTACGTAAAATGTTTGATCAAACGGTAAACACTTTCACTATATAACATGTGTTACATCTTTTCATTCACCTGTCAATATAATTATTAGTAAACATAACATATATTAAATCCGTAACTTTACTTGTAAATGTTTCGAAAGCTGGCGTTATCTAATCTGGTTATGAAATTGTCCGTTGGAAGAAAACTGTAAAATTGTACTAATGTAATTTCCACAAGTTTTCCCATTAGACGAGATTGCTCGGATGTGCGACGGCGTCGTAAATGGTAAATGTGAGGGCCGCAAGTCATAAGCGCGAACGGATTTATTAACTAATTAGTAAACCCGGCAGATTTTCCCTCAGAAGAGTGATTTACAAAACGTTAATACTAGAAAATGGTTCAACTGATTATACCAAGCTTCAGGTTTAGTAAGACTTGTGGCTCTTTCATGGGTACATGTGTAAAAATTTACCGCAAAATTCCCTCACAAATGACAGAACTACCATTTTACTAATTAAAAGGTCGTGTTTAGAGTATTCTTATGACTAAAGATTATTACGAACTAGACGATTACTATGCAGACAAGAATGCCTGGGAATGAGTTTGTTATACAAATAAAAAGAAAAGGATAGTGTGAATAATAATAAGATAGTCATAACTGTTATCTGTATCTGTGAGTAGGAAAATATACTCCCTGCAGTTTCTTCTTCTAGGGCCTACTCATCGTAGGGATTTGCTGGAACGATGGCGTAAATTGACTTTCGAAAAGTGTTTGTAAAAACCTCCTTCGAATAAACGAATTTGAAATTTTCCGGCCTGAAAAGTAGCGACTGGACCGGGAAAATGTTTTGTACAACATTGGTTTTATATATTTTGTAAAACAATGAAACTCATGAAAAAACTCAAAAAGTAGCCTATTTTCATTTCAAGATCTTTGAGTGTCTCCATATAAAATTTCATCACAATCGGTTTAGCGGTTTGGCCGTGATCACGACACAGACAGAGTTACTTTCGCATTTATAATATTAGTATAGATAGTAAGTGACGGAACATGTGAAGACGGAATATGTGACATTCTGTTTCTAACAGCAGTGGAGAATGATAATAGGTATTCCCGATGGTACTTGTTGATGGTAGCTTTATCTGACTGATTTCTTTTCTTTATTTACCTTCGTTTCGTTTCTTTAGCACTGTGAGACAACCAGTTTTGTAAACACCTTTACCGGAAAGTCTCTTGCTCACTAGTAGTAATTCAGGACATTAAGAAAAAAGTGTTTATACGTTAAGAATTAACCTAAAATTTCATTCAGAAGAGTTTAGTTGCTAAGAGTTTGTCTGCGCATCAAAGATAATAATTTAAAATAATAATATTCCATTCGTTGACTCGCGGACAACTTTTAACTTGGCCATGTGACCATAAAATAATGACAGGTACACACCATTTCCTGCGATCGTAACTTATCGACGTATTCATCAGTGATCGCAGCGAATTGCCGGGACCGCTCTTCAAATTGATATTATTAAGTATAGCTGCAGTGAAGCTGCTTCGGCACTAAAACACTTTACAGATGAGAGCTTGATCTACTTTCTTGGCACTGCAATTTAAGGTTAGGAAACGAAACCATGTTGCATTGAATGGAGAATCTTAAAAGTTTAACGGGGCTTTTTAAGCGTAGTTGAATGACTTTCCTTAAGATTTTCAAGTTGAAAACGAGTTTGCTATCTGGTGAGGAATGTTCACTATTGATTGAGATGGAACTTAGCTCATCAAAATTAAACTCAATATGGATTAAAGAAACTTATACCACGACCAAAGATAACTTAATTATTTTGGCGTCGAATACTGGTGTTCAGGGGATTAAATGTAGGTTATTTACTACAAGTCCCTGTAGCTCGGGACCAGAATACTAGCTACGCTACGCTAAGGACGATGGCATGTATGGTCGCATGCCATCATGAAGGGGAAAGATGCGCGTTGGGACACCTAGTCC
>DWPQ01000230.1:0-19317 GCA_018251795.1 Perichares adela
GTTGTGTGGAGGTGCCACAGCGAGGCTAGTGTAACGTAAGATATATCTATGATTTGTTTGTACTCTGTGACGGAAGTCAATGGACGGAATGCTACATAGATAGACTTCCGTTCTTTATGCGAAATCTGTTGGAAAGGCGAAAAAACATTCGATTCCATTTCATTCCCGCCTTCAACTGTCTGTGTCAGCATTGTTTTTTTAATCTATCAATAATTCGTTCAGTCAAGTTCTCAGCCGTGTCGAATAAATAAAAAGGTATTTATTTGATTGATTTTGTTCTATAAATCTATAAATTTTGTTGTTGTTTCACAACTTTTATGTATCTGCTTTTATGTATATTAAAAAAAATGTGCTGTGTGTTTTATTTTGCTCAAGCAGTTATGTAACTGGATGTAAGGTTATGGCTGGTTATCTTTTCAGATGCTCACATCTTCGCTGTTCGGCAGTCTGCGGGCGGCCCGCGCCTCCGTCGTCGTCACCAGGAACCTGGCGGCAGCGCAAAAGGCAACTGACCCTATTCAGCAACTATTTCTTGAAAAAATCAGAGAATACAAGCAAAAGAGCGCGTACGTTCATACCAATTACTCAACTAGATGTCAGGTTATTTTATTTTTAATTTAATAATCGAATTGGTCGTTTAGAACTGGTCCCACTGTACATGAACTTATTGTTGGATCATTGTTTGTATTGACTTTCATCCCCTGATCAATGGCTTGGGTTTGATACTCAAACTACACAGATTTTTCTGTGATACATTATTTACAGTGTTCGTAGTTGTTGATGTAGTTTTGTTTTAGAGGTTATTAGGCCTCTGTTATACTAGAAATTTATTACATATTTGATGAAAATACTATGACATCATCATCTCACCCCATAATTGTCTCAGCGCTGGGCTCAAGTCTCTCATGTTGAGAGGGTTTAAGGCCATAGTTCATCAAACTGGCTAATTAGTGAGACTTCACTTGCTTTTGAGAATACTATGTCTTCTTTCATTGAATTAATTTCTTTCTTCACTGAATCAAGTCATCATTAATTTTTCATATGCACATGACTGAAAAAATTGTGGTTTTGCAGCATACAAACATATACCCTCCCATACAGTAGCCCAATATTCAAATAATTAGACTCACATGTAAGGCTCATACTATATTTTCCAGCATCTACAACTTCACAGAAATGTTTAATTCTGCACTTGCATTTCCCAAGAACAGCATTATATATCAATTAATTAAGTCATATATTGTGGAACTGCGCTTTTGTGTGGAGTGACTATATTGTATTGTCTGATGTTAGAAAAAAGTATAGGTGTGTTAATTACTCTTATTATCGTCATGGATTTTTTTTATGATGTCCGTAACCAAAAAATGACCCACCTGATTGTAAGTGGTCTGCCACTCATTGACATGTATGGCAAGAAAGGCTACACCGACACATTACTAGTTACGGAGCTTGATCTGCTTATTTCTTTCTTGGCTTTCTGATGTTGCAACTGAAACATGTCTAGTTCTTTAATGGTAGATTCAAGAATGTTACGCTAAGTAAGAAAGAATGGAAACACCCATTCAACCAAGAACAACTTTTGGGATCATAAAATATGAATAGATTGATGATTAAATTTAATATCTCGTTGATTGGAGCGGTTACGGTACTCCGAACAGTAATGTGTTGGGCACATTGTTCACAAGAACCTTTTTCATTACAGAGGTGGTAAACTTGTAGACCCGAGTCCCGCGATTCAAAAGGAACTGCAAACCGAGCTTGAAAAGTTGGAGAAGCAGTATGGCGGCGGCGCTGGTGTTGACATGACCTCATTCCCTAGCTTCAAGTTCGATGAGCCCAAGCTGGACCCTATCGACGAGCAGGCCCCACAGGCCAAGAAGTGAATGAAGTAGTCATGTAGCCATAACCATAGATAATTTAATAAACGCTAACTCTTGAACATCATTATTGTTTATGCATCCGGTCGTTTTATTTTAGTCTCTGATTAATTTATTGTTGTAGCGCTGAATATCCTTACAGCAAGGCTTCCGGTTACTTTTCTGTCAATACACTATGACGAAAAGATACAGTTTTATAAGTCGAATAAAGATATAAGGGAATTCCAGTTCCATAGCCAACCTATTTGACATTATTTTCATTTGTCATCATTTTGTTAAAGTACTCTTGTAGCAGTAGCTAGGTTAACATCAAGAGTTCTGACCAGTGGTGACGGGAAAACCAGTGGCCCGTTAGGCGTGCGTTATAACCAACACGTAAAGATGTAGTATAACATGTTTGGCCAACCTTGTGAACATTCACTACCATAATATGAAATGTTTAAAAATATTCATTAATCTAAGTAATTTGATCTACGAGCCCAACTAGCACGTACTGTACTTTTTTTATATAGATAACTGGCACATCAGCCGACCGACAGACAAAGGTTAACAGATGTGTTCATAATTTCCTACCCAACAGGGCAACAGGAAGCACTGATAAAACATCATCTCGAACCTTCCAACTGAAACGATGAAAACATTTTACCGCTGAACCTATATCGAGTATAGTCATAAGCCTACAAAATAAAGCCATTTGCACGAGTTACGTCGTTAAAGTTTATAGAATCCGGAGACGACTAAAAGGTAAGATTTGTTGTTTTAAACCTGCCTTGTAGGAGAAGTCAAATTCACGTGTACGGAATGCAGTGCTTGGAGTAATAAACAGACGCACCCTCGACGGCAGTCCGGCCGGCCGGCCGCAACATTCTCAGCTCAATGCATTTTACTTAAATAAATAATTATGTACTATCTGAAGCACCTCGCCTTATTTTATATACATTGTATTCTCAACAAGGTGTTTACGTAATTATGATGATAACAGTCCCATGTCGTTGTATTGTATTAACATACGATAAATGTCTTTTGGTATGTTTAAGGTAATGGTAATAATAACGAGTCGGTGATGCTATGGTGTTCTTGTCGTTCATAGATGGCGTTCCATCTACCATCAGACGCGCCGTCTAGTCGTTTATCGAATTTTCACAAAAAAAGGTCCTCCATGTGCATAGCTCCATCTATTCTTGGGTAAAAAATAACCATTCCTGTTTGTGGTGCACTCTGGTGAATAACGGACAAGGAGTTGGTGCCAGAATCTTTTACTGGAGGTCGCTGGGTTCTGTAACACTTATTTTAATTCCGATGATACTCAGACATGGTAAGAGCCGGACTAAACCTTGTAAGGGGCCCTGGGAATGCAATGACGGATGTCTAATTGTGTTGTGGCCACACCATCAAGTAGCTCGTTTGCCGATCATTAACTTCAGAAACTCTAAATTTCGATTGTCAGTTTATTTAAACTTTCTATCTTCAAATCCGACAGTAAGACCTGTCTTGGAGGTAGCCCAGTGATGAAACGATTCAGCATCGGTCATAGTTTTATTGGAACAGCTAGACGCATAGATATTCGTAAGGACCCCACGCAATACCCTTGAAATCATAATACAAAGTCGCCTAACGTTCTCTGTAGATTTAATTTTTGAATTAGAACTTTCGGCATTCATGTTATGTTACAATCTACACTTTGTTGTTTGTTGGTTATCCGGTGGTAAAGAATTACCCCGATGCTTATTTCTAGCCTGCAATAAATTTCGCTTTCAGTTCAGTAAAGTTGCAGGAGAAAAGGCTTTGGCAAGTACAAGAATTTTCATCCAAATTCAGAATGATTTGGTCCGCGCGCCATAATTATTTTTAATCAATCTAATTATACTACATTATTAGGAATGTTTTTATGTAAATAACGTTTATGAGTCTGAACTAACGTTAAATTACAGGGTACCAAAATATTATCAGATTCTTTTTTCCCTTAATCGTCTACTCGATCCGTCTAGCAAAGTAAATTCGTAAATTCCAATCTCGAACTGCTGAGTCAGCGAGTGGTTCCAGCGAGTTTCAGTTAGCTATGGACGCCTCAGTATCGGCCGCGCCGCTTGTCTCAGGCGGACGTATCGCCGAGTCGTTACAGCTGTTGTTTGGTTATGGCGGCTGGGTTCGTGGGATCAACGAAGAGCTTCCCGTTCTCCTTTGACGTGGATGTAGAAGAAGAGGAGCTGGACAGAAGTACGCCGCTACTCAACAAGCGCATAGGTCAGTGTCGTATTAGTGTGCGTCACACGTGTTTGCTCCTATGTGCTAGTGTCGCTGCGGTGTTTTTATTGTTTTGTTTCCGTAGATTCTATCAATTGATGTGGGCCTATTTACCTAGGCTCACGGATGCATAGATAACGTTTAGTCAAACCTTTTGATACTCGAATGTAAAATATGGGCTAAATCTAAGATTGTGGAGATGGTTACTTTGTTCTGGATATATCTGATATTGGTTCCTGTTATTTTTATTATGTACTTGTAACATATACGTTTTATATTATTTTGAATGACCCACAAGACGAAATGTTGCTTGTTTAAATATATTTAGCTAATAAATAATTCTGTGGTTCCTTAATTAACTATTAGGTATGCGTATTATACATACATGCGTACATTATAAAAAAATATTAATACAAGATGTCCAAGTATTTATAATTGTTAAAACTTTGATCTTGCATCATGCATCAATAAGTATACGTACCTATAGTAATGAGTGATGGAGGTGGAATATTCAATATTTTGGCGGACGCAACTGGCCGCAACTAGGGGCAGCCACCCCGTGTAATCGCTACCCGCGTCACCGGCGACACCGATCGATAGCTCCATCAGCTGATTTAATATCGGTGGCAGAGCAAGTTACTACGTGTAAATAAAGGCGTCAGTCATATTGCCAGCTGCGGTCCCCATGTTGCAGAATGCATTAACATGGGGTTCTTCAAAAAAGGCTTAAAAAGAGTTCTCATTCAGGGTCGGCGATGCATTGGCGTCTTTTCTGGTGTTACACGTCCTTCCACTTAACATCAGGTGGCCCGTCTGCTTTTTTCGACACTCCATATAACTATAAAAAAATCATTTTTTATCACCCAGTTAAACCCTGATGTTGTTCACTTACGTCCATAGGGTACCTGTGAAGCTATATGACTTACCTCCACCTGGAATCAACCGTGAAATGTTTCCGAATCTTTCGGTTGCAATGTCGGAGCGTCAGTCAGAAGCGCATCTTCCACTTTCTTGTTAGCCGGTGACGCGTCAGTGATGCCTTCTATGTCATGGATGTCTAACGGAGACGGTCGCTTACTATCAGGTGACACGTTTGATAATTTCTCGGCTGTTGCAAAAAATGCTTTAATAGGTAATTAATTAGGCGTTATACACAGTCAATATAGTAATAATCGGTCTGGTAGACCGGACCAGAACCCCAATATAAAAAGCTTAGCAGTTAGCGTACACGCCAGACGACATCGTAAAATGTATGGTAATGACATTCACTGCGGAAAGCTGTTGTGCTGTCACGTCGAACACTTTTCCGTACCAAAATAACATTACCATACATTTTTTACGATGTCTTGTAGCGTAAAAGATTTTTGGAGTTCAGAAACATGATGGCTACATGCAGACGACGTATGTCAGTGGTCTACCTAAGGCATTCATTATTGATTTCTGATACCAATAGCTAGCTAGTTATTTTAAATTTTCTACTATTTGTCAAGTTCTCAGTGTAAATGATAAATTTCTTCGTAACAGGCTTACAATGGACCGTCATCGTTAGACATACAAGTAGTAGTGTAATGAATCACTCAATTGATTAAACCTTGTTACATATGAATGATGCTTCGATGCAGTTTCCATCGTCATTTCAACTATTACCTATTGGTATTATTTTACAGGCAACTGGATCTAATAACCACTGTAGTAGGTGTTCATAGTTTAAATCGATTGGCATTTTTTGTATCTGTCCGCCTGAAGCGGAAAGGCCTTGGGTCAATAGAAAAATGTCCATCAGCTACTGGAACCGCTTATAATCAGTTGGCCCGTGTGCTTGTTTTTCGGAGATTTTCGGTTTCGGTTTCAGGGAATAACTTAACTTGCATTAATGAATTTAAATATATTCATGTATAGCAACTGGAGTGATAAACCATGTTAAAATTTATTTACTACAGTCTTACTAGAACAAAACACTGACTTTCATCATTTATCACGCTGAAAAGTTACATTTCCCAGGATGAAAGTTTTAATAGTCAACTTAGTAATTTACTTAGTCGATTATAAAGTCTCATTAAAACCTTCATCGACACGGGTTGCGTAGCCAGACATAAAACGTTAAAAAAGTATATTTTCCCATATAATTCGATAACGAAGATTTATCATTTTAAAACATCAAATGTACAAGTCCCGTTACAGATTTTTTACTAGAATAGATTTAGGTCAAACCCGAGCCGAAATCTGAAACCTGCACTCTTTGGTCGCTACGCAGGGAATCAATGAGGTACAGGGTACAGGGTTGTCACCAGCGAACAACTCGCATAGTAATCATTTGAATAGTTCATTATTAAATCGATACATATACCCTTTCATACAATTATCTAATGACCGTGTATCAAAGGATTTAATTTTATCGAATATAATTATAAAATTATAACATCTTACAAAAACCGACAGCGGGTTCTGCTTCTATCACAATGTTATCATGATTACACGTGTTGTTGTGTGGCGGCACGTCGTTTACTAAATACGAGTTCGACATTTAGATTGAATCGTATTTGTATGAACCGCACATTCGCACCGAAAATTAAGTTCAATGTAGGTATTATACGTTTACAATCAATTGTAACTAAACAAAGTAGGTATATTTAATTCTCCAAGTTGCTAATTTTTAGAGCGCCAACATGGAACATCTATTAGGAACTATCTTGAGTCGAATTTACTTTTGAGATAAGAGTACTTTACTGATAATACATTTCCCCTAATATTTACCGCCAGCCGCGGCGTAATATGTTCTGTGTTTAACGATTAAATTATCTGTAAGCATACCTCGGCTATTTTTGAAATCAGAACATACGTTTGGAATTTATTCTAAGATACGATTTTCTTTAATGGCCATAGAGTATGTTTCATGGAGTTCATGGTAAACGATTCGTCACTGTTTCTCAAAAATTTTTAAGAGTTTCATCTTTGTATCCTTGAAGTAATTCTCTGAGTGTTCTTAGATTAGATTCTATTGACGACGTAGCATGATATTTATCGTTTAAGCATATAACAATACATACTTATCATAATTATGTAGGTATATATATAACTGCGCTGGTAGTCGCGCGTTCGCATCACTCTACCGATTGAGTGAAACTTACTGTAGCGTCTTAGCGCTTGTGTGACGGTAACTGAAAAAAAATTACAATGTTTGCCTATTGAATAAGGTTCTCATCTTATTCACATCTTATATTCATCAAAGGCCATTCCTGACGTTCCTGAGGAACTTCAGTCATCACACAACATCGCTAATTTGGTGATTTTTCGTATTGAACATAAAGTCACTAATGGGTTTAATTTAAAATATTTTTATACAGTTTTGTTTACAAATAACAAACACGAAAGTCAGAATATGAATGCGAGGGGTGAAGTACAGTGTTTAGAATTATGTAAGCGACGATAACAGGCAGTAAGTTAGCTGTAATCGCAGTGAAACAGCTGTAACGAGGCGGATCCGTGACGCTAACGCCATGACACTGATTGTGCTAAACACAAAAGCGTGTCATAGTTGCGCCGGTGCCAGCCCGTGAGCTCTCTCAGCTCAGTCTACTGTTACACACTCTCCAACAACGTGCTCGAATCAATTGTGAATATCAGTTTAAATAATTCGTGAGACTTGTTGTTCAGAAGTGGTTTTTGCTGTTGTAGTGGTCTTTGCGCGCGTTACTCAACGACGTGATTTCCTGTTGCGTTCGGTCCCTACGATCTGAACGGAGACATATTTTCCAGCAGGTGAAACTTGACGAAGAATTAGTCTAGCGTCGTGGAATCATAAGTAATGGAATAATTTGACAACGCAAATCTTGTGTCTAAATAAATACTTACATGTACTAACTGTAATAATAGTACTATAAAATTCCCAAATTTAGAGCAATGATCAATCCTCCAATATTTATTTACATCCATCCTCGTTAACAATATGAGTGAAAATATCGCTAAATGTCTGCTGAGAACACAAAGAAACTCCAATCAATTACAATTCCCACCGAAAGTCCTTTACCTATCAATTTCGGAATTAATTGGCAAAGCCGGAATATGGAAAAGATTTGTGGTCAAGAAACCTAGATAGGGCCAATGTAAAATGGCTTATGGCTTTGGGCGGGGAGTTCGATTCATAATCATAATAATTTTATATGAACACAGTGGACGTTATAAACAAATTGAATAATGTTATTTTCAATCAATTTAATTAAACACCTTTATTACCTGACAACTTGTAGATCTAATAACTATTTCCAGCTTGGAATAAACCAATTCACTTTTTATTTGTAAGAAACAGTTGATGACTTTTGGTATATTTATTTTTGCCGATTTACATACATCATAAGTGCAAATTACATGATATTACCGCGTTTTTGTGTAGGCAGACCATGTAAATATAGCAATATCCACAAAGATAACGACGTCCGACAGACTGTATGCTCATTACATAGTTTTTGGGATAAAGATGGGAAACATTAACGACACCGTCCATCTTTAAGCACTAACAGGCCCACTGTTGGACCAGTCTTACCCCATTTTGACCCTTAACCAAACTTCCTTGATATCATCAGTTCACACAATCTGCGCTTCTTTTATAAAACCGCGGAAAAAATTAAGCTTTGATTTGATATTATGTACCTACCTTCTGAGTCTTTTCAGGCCTTACGTTGTACGGCAATAATTTTTTGATGACTCACGTCGTGTATAGAATATAAGATGATATCTAAAGAACTCGTAGTTTCTGGAAGACTTCCAGTAAAGTAACAATGCATGTTACTAGTTAATTATATTGTTAGTATAATGCTGTGGCGCAGTGCTACAATATACTGCCACATATGGTAGTATCACACCGGACTCTGTAATGATTTGTAATTTATAGGTCTTTGACTCTGTTTGAGCGCGAACGGTGGGCGGTTGGCAACTTTTCTCTCCCAAAATAACGCAGTGCGCCGACGTCCTCGTTCGATACTATTAATCGAATGTTTGATATACGACTCATTTGGGTATACAGGATATGGGAATCTAGATTAACAAATGCAAAATATATTCCCTAATGCGTCGGAGGCTGTTGATTATGTCATTTATGTCCGTATCTAGAAATTATTAACTATTTTTGAAACTAGGGCATAACTTTAATCAACATCTAACATGTTAACATGAAATTATAATTCATAGCCATATTATTTTAAGTGGCTTTTTGTTTTAATTGAAATGACAAATGAATCAAAATTGAATGAAAAAATGTCGTTTTATGTAAACAACAGGAAAAAGTACAAATCATGTTTTAGATCTTTTGTTTACAATTTGCAGGATTCGTTTTCTTTGTCGTCGTAATAAGGCGTTTTATTGTTTTACATTTAGAGCCATTCCTAAAACTTTCCTATTAAAATCGGCACAGTTGTTTTTATAGTTATTTAGGTTATGCCGCTCCGAGCCTTATTTTACTTGAGAGCATGAAAGATTGAAAGGGAAGACACCTTATAAACTGTTGCTTTTTAAATGAGGAACGGCCTCGAGTGGAGTGTTTGTAGCGTGGCTCGTTCACATTGTTACACGAAGCCGGCGCGGCGCCCTCAGCACTCCCTGCTCCCTCGCGGCACTCCGAATGCGATCAGCTACTTACTAGGTCAAGGTTTCTATTTCCATCCATGCTGGTTTTGATTGCTCTCACGAAGCGTGTTGCAACATCGCCCATGTTTACTTGGCACCTGTGTTCTCTTTGCAACTTCTTTTTATTCTAAAACTTAGTATTTTTATGCGACATCACGTGTTAACCTAGTGGTTAAAATATGTTTGAATAATATTTAAGGACCTACCAGAACCAACCACTGGGTGATATTTCAATAACGATTAGGGTAAATGAAGATAAGTAAATATTATTCATGGTATACATAATGAACATTTTACTGCGTTTCTAGTTCTTAGATTGTTTTTCACTGCAGTTTATTCAAATCACTTCAGTATATTATGTAACAATGAGTGATTCATTGTTGTAAAAAAAACCGGTCAAGTGCGAGTCGGACTCGCGCACCGAGGGTTCCGTAAGAGATACGTGATATAACCAAAAATTTACGGTTTTCGTAATTTTTTCTTTCTCTGTGTTATAATATGTTACTTGGTACCAAATTTCAAGATTCTAGGTCGACTGCAAGTACCCTTTGGGTTTTGATACCTTTGCGAGTTTCGAAATGTTGCGGCATAAACGGCTGTATTTTTTGATTGCGTTATCTTAGTACTTTGATTTTTTCATAGGTTCAAGGGACAGTAGACTTGAGTATTTGATATAAATTTCAGCTTAATACATCCTCGCGTTCCTGAGAAAAAGGGTCTTAACAGACCAACGGCCGGACGGACGGACTACAAAGTGACTTTTAAGGGTTACGTTTTTTCCTTTCGAGGTACGGAACCCTAAAGACATTAAAACAGTTAGTAACGGGTAAATCGATTAATGGTCATTAAATAATAAAATGCATTAACATGCATTGGTCTAGTGAAGCAAAATATTCTATAACTTTTCTCTCGTAATGTTTTTGCTTAAAGGTCCTTATTTTTTCGTACGATAAAAGGCGCACGTACTAGTGGTTACTGTAGCTATGGATATCCTTATAATCCTTAACTAAAGTATTTTACTTGAGGTTTTAACACTACAGAGCTATCCTGTTGAGATTTAACGCATTTGTGTCGCACGCCGCAATTTTTCAACGCCTCAGATAAAACATCTAGAATAAAATAAATAAAGTATTAAATAATTAACGAACGTTCTAGTCGATCGATGCTCGTCAGTAATTAACTTTACTGAATGCTAAAAGTAATAATTGTGTTGACGTTGTCCCACTTTTAGAACCCCTGCGTTTGATATTGATCGATGCATCCGCGGATTTCAGTGTACCGCGGCTTTTATAAATAGTTATGTTTGGTTTTCGTTGGAAGCAGGCTATTGAAGCGTTTTTATCGGATCGTTATATTTAGAGGAAGGTCACTCTGCGAGTCCAATAACACTTGTGTTTACTGCTCTCCGCGTGCGTGGCCACGTGTACTGTGGCGGCTTCTTTGTCTCGGTCTCTAGAAGTGTCACTTAGGTACATATTCAGATGTACATTTTAGTACAAAAAAAAACCAGTAAGTCAAGGAAGGTGGAGAAGAGCGTAAAATTGAAAATATAATAATATGTATATTTTGGGTGTCAGTGATACTTTATCAGATATTTTTTCTCAGTACATATAAAAGAAATTGTTAAGCCAAAATATTAGTGAGCTAATTATAGAAACTGACAGTCACCAACATTCTTGGCAATACTTACGTGGAGCAGCAGAGTGGAGTACGCATGATCTGTGCGTGTTTAGTTATTACTATGTGCTCGTGTGTCACTTACACACTAATGCGTCGTGAACGTCGTGATCGCATCGTGAACTATTACGATCAATCACTGTATTGTAATACCTGAATTATCTGAAAATGTTGGCTTATCATCTCCTGTATCTACTGGTATCGACGACCGAGTGTCGGGACAATAGCATCGTTGTTTCAGTCAAGATTTAAAACCGATAAATCTCAAACACGCTTCGTATTCCAATACTCATGATGTCCGTTTGTTCTGCTGGTAAATATGTAGTTAACGACAGGTAGTATTACAAGTAGGTAGTGATTTTACGCTATTTTATCATAGTGAGTGCAGTGTGTGGACTGTGTGTTGTTAATATGTCGATACGTGGTGTTCCGGATGGCTCCAGGTCTCCTCGCATCTTGACAGATTCCTTCTTCGATGATGATGACGGTGAGTATATTGTATGTTGGTATTGGACGAAGGGAATTATGATTATAATTGTGCCCGCTTCATGCATTAATGTAGTAACATTGGTGTTTGATTTTGCTTAGTTTTAGGACAAAGGTTTATTACAAAATTAAGAAAATTAGTAGTTTTAGTAATATCAGTAAATATGTGTAATTTTGCAAGTGTTTTAAATTGGAGTAGCGCTAATGACTGCATAGGAACGTGACTCATTCGTTATACGTCGGCTGTAAAATTTTCCGTAATAGTTACCAGTAATTTATCGTCGTGGAATTAAGTTTGATCGGTAAAACAAATGCATTATGGATTTCGTTAAGTTTCAGTAGTCATAACAACATGTGCTGCAATATCATCAAACAAATTCCATCATCATGATAAACACTATACATGACATTATGTTTCTTGTTGATGGATATAAAATGTTAATAAAAAAGAAAACCACAATTTACATCAAATACATAATGTTTTTCATTTCGCAGAATGCTATGTTAAACTATCCATTCTTATCCGTTCTCTATATATATAAAATTCTCGTGTCACAGTGTTAGTTACCATACTCCTCCGAAACGGCTGGCCCGATTTTTATGAAATATAATTATATTCGATAGGACTGAGAATAGGTTGTAAACTATTTTTAATGTCCCTAAATGATAAAACTGGTGCAGTCCAAAAAAAAAATATATTCAACATTTATTTATCTGTTTTATAATTGGGTACCTACTAAAATACACATAACCTATAATTTACTATAATTATATTTAATAATAATTTAAAATAATTGATATAGCAAAATAACGTTTGCAGGGTCAGTTAGTTAAATATACAATACATGGTATAATAACTTACGGTGTATTTAAAATAACCTGTAAAAAGAAATCCTTCGAGCCGGATTTGAACCAGCGACCTATGGATATCAACAGACAATTACCTCTACAGTCCACCGCTCTACCAACTGAGCTATCGAAGGCACATGTGGGAGGGCAAAATTATGTGATCCAAACTAAACAGTCTTACTAAGTGAAGTTGGAGTCAGTTGGACCAACTTTCACAGATTAATTTAGTTTCTCGTCACGTAATTATATGATTGAGTTTGTTACGGCATGCTCTTAATCTGCGATGAAGGTACTCACAGTGTACAAACCTTATAGTTTTCAACAGTTTCATGACATGTCGTTAAATGTATAGTTAGTATGACATATTTCATTTCAGGTTTACATTACCACGCATTTTAAATGCGCTATCATAGTGTAGCAGCGTGTAGCGACTAAATTTTATGACACCAAATTGTCAGTCAAGAACACTCGAAGCCAATTAGGCTGCTGCGACTAGATCTAATTTCTTATAGTACTAGACCTGGAAGTCTGGTCAAATAATAAATGAACTACTTAAAAATAAAACGGAGTTCCATCAAAATTTTATTGATATGCTAGTTGAATTGAATATATCTGCTTGTCTTTATTAGCCTCATTGCGAATCACTCCAAGTGAAGGCAACAGCATGCACTAAACATGTCTTCTTCTTCAGGTAGTCCTATCATTAAACATTTAGTCTGCATTCTGTTTCACTTCAAGAAGTGAATTAGTGACGCAAAACGGTTCAGAATGTATTCTTCTAACTGTTCCAATCATCAATTCCCAAACGGTGGCCCACATTAACTAGTTCCCACTAGCCACAGACTAATCCAATTATGGATCAATTATATTCATGATTCAATGACTGATTCTGTTATGTATTAGGGGTCAGGTATCGGTAGCAATTAAAAAAAGTATTATATAACTCAAGTTCTAGAACGTTTAAAGACGGCTGATAACTAGAGGACTAGTGGTGTGGCAGAAAAAATGTAATAACAAATGAAAGTAGCGATTAATTAAGTACATAAACAAGTCATTTTAAGTTTGTTTACATCAGCGGGGTCGAGCGGGCCGGGCACGCTGGCAACTGGTATCGCGTAAAGATTGGTAACAGTGGTAATGGTAACCGAGTGAAATCCTCGGGTGTGTCAAGTTAAACGTGAACCAGTCAGTCAGACAGTTCGCGATCGGCAGTCGTTTCGACACGACGGCTGCGGACGGCCGTGAACCGCGTCGCGTGGCATTCCTATCGTATTTTTTACTTTTTATACCCAGAACACTGGTGACATAGAATCTCATTCACTGTTTGTATTCAAGGACGCGGCAATAAAGTTAGTAGGCGGTTATAATGTGTTATCGTATTGAATTATAGATGTAAGTAGTGCAACTTAACAGCTGTTGGTTGGATGCGGACTTGATGCGTAATGTAATGTAAATTCGTAGTGCATTACTGTTCATTCTTGATGTAGACGAGTATTTACAACACTTTAAGGAGTCAGTTTCCTGTCAACAGTTGCAGACTGCACTACTGCTAGATTGCACAATAAATAGTAACGGAAAAAATATGTTTTTCATAGTTCCCGTGGGCCTGTGTGTGTGTTTCGCCTGGTCACACTAGCTCAAAGATATAAAACATAGATTTTCGTCTGGAACTGAAACATGAAAAGTTTTTTTTGCTATCTATGATAGTCTAAGCAATCAAATAAAAATAAGTCAAAAAACTATGTAGCCTTTTATCAGGGCTGAATAAAAAGCAGAGAAAACCCCGTTATTTTTTTAGAGTAGTGATAGAATATGTAACTTAGTGGGAGTAAAATAGGTCTGCTTAAATAGTCATATTTAAGCGAGCGTGCGTAATAAAAATATGTAAAATTATTTGTACCACAAATACGTCGTCAGTGATGCATGTAACAATATGATCATCTTGGGTATCTAGATATGTTGGTAGAAGTGACTTCATGCTTGTTTACAACTAGCCTGTGGATCAAATTCATTATTAAAGTCTTCCTCGGTGCCGTATTCATATTTAAAATTGATAACTTATTTTTATATACATAACTAACATGTTACTTGACCAAAGTAAAAATGTTTAAAGGTTAAGCAGCGCTCACTAAACAAAAAAAGACGTGGTTTAATATCACATATTATATTACTACTCAGACTCGATAACATGTAGTAAAACCTTCTCCTGACTTTCGTTAAAACCATTCTACTGAAATTCTGGAGCCATCTTTCCTATATTATTAGGACAGTACATACAAACATAGAAACAAACTTGTTAACTATTAAATTAAACACAAAAGAAAGTTATATGTTTACCGCATTGGGCTACCAATCTGTAATGGTAAATTAATATAGATAATAAATAAATAAATACAGAAATAAAACTAAAATTTTGGTTATAAAAGATTTAAGTCAAATTATTCATTATTCTATTTATCATGCATTGTCGATTCTAGAACACCAGGCTACTGCTTATTGTGCACAATTTTGAATAATTTTAATATTTTGGAAGTGGGTGCTAATAAATTTTCAAGATTCTATATACACAAATACAGATATAAGTCGTGCCTAGTGGTTTGAAAGTTGGTCTCTCGTAGTTCTGGACTACGTTCGAATTTTGCACGTCCCACAATTTTTTCAGAAATAAGAACGTTTAAAAATTTTTTTTTCGGTGAAGAAAAATATCCGATACTTATCCATAATGTTCTCAAAGGTTTATGATGACTGTCAATAAGGACGTGGGCAGCGTGTTGGACAATTATAACGATGGTGATAAGTCATGGCAAAAATATGGTATGAAGATACCTCAAACGTTTTCGCACTATGACGAAAATATAATAAACTAGCTCTGCCCGCGTGTAAATCATAGTGTCGTAAAGTTATTCCCGCGTAACTCCGAATCCTGCGGGATTTCTAAGATAAAATGTAGTCCAAGTTACTCCATTACATCAGCTATCGTCCAGTGAAAGTCATGTCTAAATCGGTCCAGGCGTTCCCGAGATTACCCGGAACAAACAGAGAGACAGACAAAAATTGTAAAAAAGGTTATTTTGGTATGTGTACCGTGTATACTTACGTAATACGCATTTAGTAAAACGCGATTATTTTAATATTACAAAAGACGCTCCAATCTTATTTAGTTGTATAGATATGGAATGCAATAGTGTTGTAGCTGTAGTCCATAGCGTGATCAGCGACAGTAGGGATGTGACGGTCGTGTCGCGTGGCCCCTTATCACAGTTGACCTGCGTCGGTCCGCGGACCGCCCGGCCGCCCGGGACAAACAAATGATTGCGTCACACACCACGAAATTAACACGTTCTCGATTAAATACAATTCGCTATTGATTTTGCAATGGAATATTTTCGAACGATAACCACGTTCTGCTTGCCCCTGAAGTCGTAAGGTATCTGTTTCAAAACTCACACGAACATTTTTCACTGACCTTTAGAGATATGATAATCATTTGTTAGTAATCATATACTGAATCTTAATTACTTATTAATCGTAATTACTTTACTATAATTACTTTGATCAGCGATTACTTTATACGTATACATAGAATATTATGCAAGTGATTACTAAAGTACTAAAAAAAATTGCTCGTTGGCTGAGTGTAAGTTCACACCCGGGTTCGATTCTCAGGCATTTTGGATTAGCTAAAACCTAGCTTATTAGTTAACCTAGCTTATTATATTCCTATATATATTTTTTTTTCACATATCCTGTATATTAATGTTATTTTAATGTTTAGTGTCGGCATCGTTGATATCTGCTTAGAATAAAGGTTGGTTGGGAGATAATACAATAAGCATTAAGCCCCGCCTTTTATATCACTGTGTATTAAGAATAAATAGTTTGAATAAATAAATAAAAGTCTCAGGTCTTCCGTAGATGACGTCCCTGTTAGGCCCGATCTGCATTGCAGTGTCGCTCTCAGTTCGCTCTCGTTCCGATCTCGATCCGATCTCGATCCAGTCAAATGTTGTTAACGAGAAACAATGACGGTGTAAATGACGAATCATCAGATGCTGGAGCGTCATGTAATCCATTTAATGACCCTTGTTTAATAACATTTCATAGGAACGAGAACGTTCTGAGATCAACGTTATATTGTGGATCGAGCTTTGTAGATTAAGATGAGCGTCAGTTTGTCAGCTGTTCAACGATCCGACACAAGCGTACGAAGCTTAATAGAAGCAAAACAAGATTAAATGTAGTATTGTATAATAGGTATGGGGTATTAAAATTTGTGATTAAGGTAACCGTAACCGCAAGACATCACTGTGTTAATGTCACGTCTGTAAGTGCGAGTGTCCGTCTAATAGAAAGAGAGGCAAGAAGAGAGACCCGTACATGTCTTTATCTAATACGGGCAATAAAGGGAAACGAGACGGGGCGCCCGGTTTTTTGTCTCTTTCTTTAAATTGGACGCATTTAAGGCTGCCGTGCCTTCTCTCATTACCTCTATGGTTATTGTCCGTTCGAAAGTTGAAAGCGACGCCATGCGCCATTATGAAAGTGAACATAAAGTGCAGGAGACGAATACATGTGAATATAAAGCCGCAGTCGTATGTGGAAGGTGACGGTGTTCCATATCACATAGATTAATCCTGACGGTACATTATGGTAGGATTTATTCCGACTACCATATACCTAACATTCTCTTTTTAAAAAGCAGATATGTGATCTTGTTACGTGTTTTAAAGAAAAAGAGAAAAATATTTCGTATTAACTCACAAAATAATGCAACAATCAGTACAATATGAAAATAGTATTAACAATAAAAAAGTAAATTAAATATTTGTATGTATTTAAAAACTAATATAAAATCGTATGTATCTGTATAAGATAAGCTTTAGTTAATGAGAGCCATGAGGGTCGCTCTTAGCGAAGGTCGCTGTTTCTCAGTACGGCCGACGGTCGAGGGCAGAGAACACGTGTGTTGTGTGCGCTATGCTTGCTTTACAATATAACGAAAGAAAGTTGAATTAAATTAGTATTGTGTTTTTCACACAACATTTAGACAATCTGATTCACCAACCAATACGCGAATTATCACGCAAACTTGACTTCAGAATGTGTGATTTGACCTTCGTATCGGTAACAATATGCTATACTCGTACAATATTTACAAGTATTGGACGGTCGTTGATGTATTTAACAATTGGACATCTCGTTATTCACGGCACAGTTATTGTAATGCGGCAATCCGCCGTCTGTACATATGGATATGTATCTACGTTACCTGCGATACACGACCTTATCCGGATAATAAGACCGCTGGCGTTGGATGGCTAATCATAACATAAGGATATCATTTATACGTATCGTATGACGTAATATAACGTATGATTTGGTATATACCATCAAGCAGGCTTCAGAGAAAAGCTTCACCGTATAAGTGATAGGTCGCTTGAAAGTAAATAATTTTTCAATAATAACCTTTATTAATTTTATAAACATGTTACATGTATATGTTACAACTTCACATACGAGTGTATAAAAAAATATACCTACTATTCATTTGGCCATAAAAATAAATAAAATAAAAGCATAATTATGAGCTTATTAAAGCTATAACCTTCGATGTAACAAATAAGTAAATAATAATTATTTGCATTGTAGTGTGTGTAGCGAAATAAAAAGGGTTGCTTTGACTTCCAACACTATTTGAAACTGTAACGCCGAAATTTGAATTGTTATGTGAACTTGAAGTTAGAAATTTAAATTTTGTAATAAAATTACCAATTAAAGTATTCACGAATATATCAAACTACTTAGTCTTACTTTCATGGTTCGATCAA
Organism: Perichares adela; assembly: GCA_018251795.1. NCBI lineage: Eukaryota > Metazoa > Arthropoda > Insecta > Lepidoptera > Hesperiidae > Perichares > Perichares adela. The sequence continues at coordinate 18,581 of DWPQ01000230.1, forward strand.
GTTATTGATCTCGGTCAATTCACACGACCCATTTCGTGTCGTGGGAATCGGTCGAAATACCCATTTATTTCGACTGATTCTCGAATCCTGTCTAATCAACTAGTAAAACCATTAGGGGATTGGATTTCACATTTTAGTCAAATTAAAACTATTCACGGATTGGATACGTAACTTTTTGTTGTATTATCATTTTATATTTTATCATACTAAAACCATTTCAACAATGCCTTCGAACACTATTTCCGTATAAATTAATATATATCTATATATTTTAAAGAATGCCCAGTGTTGCCGTCCGATTCTGAAGTGAATGAGATTCTATTCAGTACCTCGCGTGTAATAAATAGTTCGCGGGAGCGGTAAATGTGATAAGCTATCGGTATCTTAGACGCGGCTATTTCGGGAGATGTCCACGTTGCCGTCGCAGAGTGAGTTTTGACTACTGACAGTTGACTGGCGGGAGCTGACCTCACATTGCCTCACGACCGCGATGTACAGTTTCGACAAGGACCTGTGGCACGTGCGCGCGCGCACGCCTTCCGATGCACAGGACCATCTTCCCGAGACAGAACGTAATGTTACATTTGTTATCACTGTAATGTGTCATTTGTTATCACGCTAGATTTTTATCTGCTGTCTGTTTTGGCGGAAAATACCGTATACTATATATTACTACTATGTATATTATACTGAGTAGGTAAGCCATAACTCTGCCTATAAGTGCGAGTGTCCATCTC